>ONZH01010616.1:0-109682 GCA_900303285.1 Rhinella marina
TATTTAGACTCTTGCATTTAGAGATAGTTTAGCACATGGGGGAAAATTATTATGCTAAGCATGTGTATGAACATATTAAATAACAGGAGCGACCCTTCCAGTAGAGTGCAAACCATAGATTGAGATATACATCTGAGACCGTACAAGGCAAAAGGGAAAAACACTTAACAAGTAAATGCAATAAATGCAATAGGTAAACAATGTGAACTGAAAAGAAACCGGAGTGGTATGAGCCACTCAACATAGTTACCAATCGGTTTTAAAGATGGTAATGGGGGAATAGAGTCCTGGGTTGTACCTAGGAGACATCTCCATAGCACCTAATAAGAGAAACTAATGCTTTTTGCTCCAACTGTACGCCATTCCGTGTTAAGGTGTTGCGGATGAGTGGAATGGGGAGCAGCAATTGAGGGGACAGAGATGTTCCAAGTTCCCAGCAGTTGACGTCCTTGATCCACTGAGGTTATGCTGTGTTGCTTGCCTCCATGGGTGAGAAGGATCTTGACCGGATAGCCCCACTTGTAGGCGATTTCATTCTCCCGCAAAGCGACAGTGACTGGGGCCAGAAGTCTCCTTTGTCTCAGAGTAGCCGCTGAGAGATCCATATACATTTTCACCATCTGGTATGGCACTGGCAGCTCCGATAGACGTCTGGAGGCTGTAAAAGCAGCTACTTTGGTCCGGAAAAAATGAATCCTTGCAAGGGTGTCCCTCGGAGTAGTCTCAGAAAGATGGCAAGATCTAGGGATCCGGAGCGCCCTTTCAATTGTTAGGTCACTGAGTGAAAAAGAAGAAGGTAAGAGCTTTTGCAGTAGGCCTTGGATGTAAGCCAAGAGGTCTAAGGGCCCGATTTCCTCGGGTATCCCTCTGAACTTAATGTTGTTCCGCCTGGAGCGATCCTCCAGGTCGGTTAGCTTATACTTTGTTCCAGCGTTCTTATCCTATGTTCTCAATTTCTGCTCGTAAGTCCTCGTGACTTTCTATCAGTTGATTATGCGAGGCCGCAAACTCTCCCATTTTAGATTTGACATGTAGCACTCTAGCATCCAGGCTGGTAATGGAGGACTGGAGTGGGCTTATTAGAGAGGAAAAGTCTCTGTGCAAGGCTGCGCTGAATGCGATGAGCATTTCCTTCAATAAATTGCCCAAAGCAGGCTGATCTGAGGTAGGGAAGCCGTGCAGGAGAGCTGGGATCGGGTGTGCGTCATCCTGAGGCCTACCTCTGAATGCGAGTCGCAACTGATCCTGGGCCTCTGCTTTTCCGGGCTTCCAGTGGCTGGAGAAGAGCGCGGACACCCGCTGGCGGACACTGAGAGTTGAGGTGAGTACCGTTTGGAGGCACCGCTCACTGGTGATCCGTGTTGTGAGCATGGAGGATCCGAACCCTGTGTCTGCGAGGCAGCCTGTGCTGTCTGCTGCTGCGGAGACGAGGCTGTCGCGCAAGATGGCGGGGAAGGCTGAGCGCGCGTGTCAGCAAGGCTTACCTCCGACTCCTTATCAAAGTAAAAGTCCAGCTTGCCCTGTTTAACGTGAGCCCTCTTACCCCTGGGCATGTCGGAGGAGTACAGGGTAGACTGAGAAGGCTGTAAGATAAGGGGAACCGTGCTTTAACCTTGTTGAACAATAGCTCTGAGCACTGTAATAATTTGAACTGTAGTTGTATTCATTTATGGAGTAATTATTAAAAGTTGTTTTATTATTTAGTATCTGGGGCAAATAAGGGTACAATAGATGCTAAAATAGCATAATAAATCAAACATATTCTTTAACCTTCACATTTACTTTTTCAAGACAGTATTCTGTAGTAAATAACTCTCTCAACAGAGTAAATTTCAAATGAGAAAGTGTTAATATTGTTGTGTTTTAAAGCTGACAGTCACAGTAGACATTGATAAATGTTTCCAGCAGGAATCCCACGCAGAGTTACCCAGCCTTGACACTGCTGATGTCTGGAGCTTGCATAAATAGAAGACAATGTCAAGTGTAAATACACACACAGGTAGAAAATAATAAAAGAGGGACAGAAAAAACTATGGCCATGGCAAACTCTTTTTCTAAAGCACTAATTGACAGCAAGCAGCCATGTTAGTTGGCACATTTGAATTCCTGTTATTGATTGGACAGCTAAAATGTTAGCTACTGCAGATTCAAAAATTACAATCAATATGGCTGCACCTGTGGTCACTTCCTGTAAAAATGGCCACAAGAAGGTGCGGAAAAATGTTAACCCATTCAGCCCCGGAGGGTTTTTCGTTTTTTGCGTTTCGCGTTTTATAAAAGTTTAAATCACCCCCCTTTCCGTATAATTAAAAAATAAATACCTAAATAACAATAAATATAAACATCATGGGTATCACCGCGCCCGAAAACACCTGTAATTTGAAAATATAAAAAAAAATTCCAATACGGCGAATTGTGTGACGGAAAAAAGGGTCAAAATGGCTAATTTGCCATTTTTTCACTGCTTCTCTTACTCAAAAAAATGTAGTAAAATGTGATCAAAAAGTCAAGCACACTCCAAAATGGTATTAATAAAAACTATGGATTGTCCTGCAAAAAATGAGCCCCTAAACAGCTCAGTGGATGTAACTAAAAAAAAGTTATGGAGGTCGGAATATGACGAAGTAAAAAAAATAATAATAATTTCAAAGTTTAAATTTATTTTTACACTATTTAAACATCACAAACCTACACATATGGGGTATCGTTGTAATCATACTGACCCAGAGAACAAAGGGCATGGGTCAGTTTTGCCACAAACGGAACGCCGTGGGAACAAAACCCATAAAACTGTGGAGGAATTGCATTTCCAATTCCCCCTATTTGGAATTTTTGTTACCGCTTCCCACTACATTTTATGCCATAATTAATGGCAGCATTAGAAAGTACAACTTGGCCCGCAAAAAATAAGCCCTCATACAGCTATGTGAACAAAAATATAAAAAAGTTAGGGCTCGCAGAAAATAGGGAAGAAAAATGAAAACGCAAAACTGAAAAAACCTCCGGTACTGAAAGGGTTAAAGACCCGCCCAGCGCCGTACTAGTAGGGGTTAAAGGGGTTGGCCCCTTTCTAGTTACTGTTGATCAATGTGTTTGTAAGATGATTATATGGCATCTATGAATATAGGCTTTGCTGATTTTCTGCACCGTTTTCCAAAAGGTAAACCCTTTTTTGGCCAAGTCTTTTGTGCTGTCCGCACAGAAGTCCTGTCTATAAAATGGCTTCTGATGGAGGATCATGTGACCAGTCAAATGCACAATGCACAATCTCCTCCAATCCAATACACTGCACTTGCCACGTGCAGCATATTGTAATATAGGAGTCCGAATGATGTTTTTGGTCACATGACCCTCCATCAGCAGTCATTTTATGTGGACAGCACAGAAGATATGCCCAACAAGGATATGGTTTATGAAATATAGCACATGGTACAGAATATCAACAAAGGTTATACTATAAGTGCCATATATATGCAATTATAGTATAGCCTTTGTTGACATTGGTCAACAGAAGTAACAGAAAGTGGCCAACCCCTTTAACTCTGCGTGAGTAAATAACACAATTTCTAAACACTGGCTACTTCTCTAACTTCTTTTATCCTTTTTGTGCTTTTGGTACAAATCCTCTTTAACATGTAGTGGATTATTACTATGCAAATTATTTATTAATGCAATTAGAGATGAACACAATCACGTCTTAAATGGCAGAAAAATGCTCAAAATCCCATATGCTGTTGCGCATATCCAATTGGGGGAGCAAATCCTGCACATGTGATCCGTTGCTAACAGCAATCCCCAGCAAAAATGCATACAATGGAGGATGCCTGCAGCGGACCACATGTACCACAAAAACATCCTACACAAGGTAACCAATTGTGCAGATGTGACAAACTATATAATCAAGCAAATCACAGAAAAAGGTGCACTGCAACGGTAAATGCAATCGAATTTACCATTGCAGTGCACCTTTTTCCGTGATTGTGTTTGTACATTTACACCTGGAGCTGTGGCAACTCCAGGTTTGAATGTGCCTTGACTTAGATCTTATGGTAACATTCTGGTGCACCTGTGCAGCCTGATTCACATGAGTCATTGGTAGGTGGGACTCACAGTCTCCTCCCGCTGGAGGTAACTAGGAGTTGGTCGCTGTGTGTCGGCCTGTATAATTGCCCATACGGCATAGGTAGGTTAGCGTTAGTTCCCGTGCCACTCTGAGATACCTTGACGGGATGCTCGGGCTCCAGTATGTTCTTGATATAATAATATATTGGCGAAAGTCTCATTTTAACATCAGAGGGTTTAGCCATATATCGTCAATTGCATTTACCATTGCAGTGCACCATTTTCAGTGATTTGTTCAATTAGAGATGAACAAAGTTTCGAAAAATTCGATTTGGCTGCTTTACCAAACTTCCAAAAAAAATATGATTAGTTACAATTTACTTTGTCACAAATAATTTTTTATTGTAAGGAGTGGGCACAATTATGGGGAACAGTGATCGTGCCACCCCATGTCATTTAACCCATTTAACTCAGATGCCGCGTTCAACTCCAATCGCGGCATCTGTGACTCACATTCAGCCTTTCAGGGGGTTAATAACTGATGACATCACTGCATGCTCCCAGCGTGATCACATGGTGACGTCTTTATGCTCGCCGCAGGTCCTTTGGTAGGTTTTTTCAATCAAGACCAAGTGGATGAGATGAGTATATTTTTTTTCAGCCACTATTTTAAGGAAAGTTGATTAATTACCATAAAGTGTGAAGAAATTTGACTTTGTGACAAATCAAAATTTTCCTGAAATTCGTATCTAAGTCCACTTCAGATACTTTGATTTATCAACACTAAATATAATAATCTTATCAATGGAAGGTCACAAACTATTCTTACAGCATAGGCAGGAATCTATTGTTATTTTTATTTTATGTCCAATAAGGCTAATGATGGACTTCATATTTTTATTTTGAGTCATCAGACATATGAGAAGTGCATACTTCATCAAGTCAGATACACTGAATGTTGCAACAAAATTAGGCAAAAATTAGGCAAATCAAATTGGCATGAAATTTAAAAGATATTAATAAGCTCATGTATTGCCTGTGGCATTTCTTACATAGCAAGTGCAGTCATCTGTGAAGCAGCTCATCATGACAAAATACTCTAAGATAATTACCAGATTATTTTGCTGTCACTCACTAATTATCACCCAGCACTGTTAGTATAATATGGTGCTGGCTAGTTACACTTTTGTTTTGTATAATGAGAGAGGATACTGCTCATGACAATTCTACATCAGTAAAGTATGTAGAGAATACATTAAGATACATATCCTCAATAAAATGTTATATTAGCAGAAATTCTATGAATTAACACCTTGACGACCTAGGACGAGAATGCTCGTCCTAATATGGCGTTACTTAACGCCCTAGGACGAGCATTCTCGTCCTAGGGTTAAGGTGCTGCTGCTGCCCGCTGCCGCAATCTGCAGCAGGGGCCCGGCTGATACTAACAGCCAGGCCTCTGCTGTATCCTCCAGCACCGGTGATTACACCGATGCCGGCGGATCAACCCCTTGTATTGCCGCGGTCACGCTGACCGCGGCATACAAGGTAATTGCGGCAGCTGTTAAAGCCATCGGGTCCCCGTGAGGCGGTGGGGGGGGCCCGATGGCTGAGATGGAAGCCCCGATGCCTTGCCCAGAGGCATCGGGACTCCCATCTACGGAAGCCCAGGAGACCCAGCCACAGCGCTGGTCTCCTAGGCAACGGTCAGCATCTCACAGTGTGAGACGCTGACAGTTGAATGCAGCACAATACAGATGTATTGTGCTGCATTCAATCAGGGATCAGACCCTGAAATGTTAAAGTCCCTTACTGGGACATAAGTGAAATGTTAAAAAAAAGTTAAATAAAGTGTTTTAACAAAAAATAATAAAGTTTCAATAAAAAAAAAGCCCCTTCCCCATAAAGAAACACATAAAAATAGAAAATAAAAATAAAAAATATACATATTAGGTATCTCCACGTCCGTAAAAACCTGTTTTATTAAAATATCACATGATCAGCCCGCCCGGTCAACACCGTAAAAATAAAAAATAAAAACTGTCTAAAAAAGTCATTTTTGGTCACATTTCATCACAAAAAATGTAATACCATGCGATCAAAAAAGCGTATGCCCCCAAAAATAGTACCAATCTAACCGTCATCTCATCCTGCAATCGCCCAAAAAATAAAAAAAACTACAGCTCTCTGACTATGGAGACCCTAAAACATGATTTTTTTTGTTTCAAAAATGATATTATTGTGTAAAACTTAAAAAAATAAAAATAAGTATACATGTTAGGTATCGCCACGTCCGTAAAAACCTGCTCTACAAAAATATAGCATGATCTCTCCCCTCAGGTGAACACTGTAAAAAATAAAAAATAAAAACTGTCTAAAAAAAGCCATTTTTTGTCACATTTCATCACAAAAAATGTAATACCAAGCGATCAAAAAAGCATATGCCCCCAAAAATAGTACCAATCTAATCGTCATCTCATCCTGCAAAAAATGAGCCCCTATCTGAGACAATCGCCCAAAAAATAAAAAAATTACAGCTCTCTGACTATGGAGACACTAAAATGTGATTTTTTTTGTGCTTCAAAAATATTGTGTAAAACTTAAATAAATAAAAAAAGTATACATATTAGATATTGCCGCGTCCGTAACGACCTGCTCTATAAAAATATCACACGATCTAACCTGTCAGATGAATGTTGTAAATAACAAAAAATAAAAACAATGCCAAAACTGCTAGTTTTTGTTACCCTAAAATAGCACTAACAAACCTGCCAACTTATCCCGTAGTTTTCAAAATGGGGGTCAGTCTTTTGGAGTTTCCTACTCTAGGGGTGCATCAAATGCGACATGGCAACTTAAACTTTTTCCAGTGAAATCTGCCCTGGCGTTTCTTTCCTTCTTCGCCCTGCCGTGTGCCTGTACAGCAGTTTACGATGACAAATGGGGCATTTCTTTAAACTACAGAATTAGGGTAATAATTACTGAGTTTTGTTTGGCAGTTAACCCTTGCTTTATTCTCAGAATAAAATGATTCATATGGAAAATCTGTCAAAAAAGTGAAATTCAGAAATTTTGGCTACATTTTTCTTTAATTCTTGTGGAACACCTAAAGGGTTAATAACGTTTGTAAAAATCAGCTTTGAATACCTTGAGGGGTGTAGTTTCTAAAATGGGGTCATTTTTGGGTGGTTTCTATGATGGAAGCCTCATAAAGTGACTTCAAACCTGAACTGGTCCTTAAAAAGTGGGTTTTGGAAATTTTGTGAAAAATTTCAAGATTTGCTTCTAAATTTCTAAGCCTTCTAACGTCCCAAAAAAAATAAAATGTAATTTTCAAAGTGATCCAAACCTGAAGTAGACACATGGGGAATGTAAAGTCATAACTATTTTTGGAGGCATTACTATGTATTTTAAAAGTAGAGAAATTGACATTTGGAAATTTGCTAATTTTTCTAAATTTTTGGTAAATTTGGTATTTTTTTTTATAAATAAGAATGAAATATTTTGACTTAAATTTACCACTGTCATGAAGTACAATATGTGACGAGAAAACAATCTCAGAATGGCCTGGATAAGTAAAAGCGTTCTAAAGTTATCACCACATAAAGTGAGACATGTCAGATTTGCTAAAAATGGTCTGGTCCTTAAGGTGAAAAATGGCAGGGTCCTTGAGGGGTTAAGCTACTGTACGTTATGCAACATATCTAAGGTGATCTTTAGAATACATTGCCCATTCCATATTACATACTTATCCTATGTCAGTATGGTACAGTACATTAAACAAATGTACATTAAATCAAAGTAAAATCCATCTGACTTTTAGATAAATGTTGTTACTGAGGGAAATTTACTAAGACTAGTAGCTCTTACGCCAGTCTGAAACCAAAATAAATTGGCAGAAAATGCACCAAATGTATTAATAGGTATGCCACAATTTAGGTTGTCCTAATGTCAGAAGATTCATTTGCATATATTAAAACTTCATTTTTTTCTCAACGGTTAGGGCACATATGAACATGGGACCACCACAGATGCCTTCAGCTGTCTTCAGCCTGTTTCGTAGGTATAAGGCTACTTTCACACGACCTTTGTGTTTTGCTGATCCGCAAATTGCGGATCCGCATTAAAAACGGATGACGTCCGTATGGCATCCGTTTTTTTTGCAGATCCACTGTAACTATGTCTATCCTTGTCCGCAAAATGGACAATAGGACATGTTGTATTTTTTTTTGCCGGACTACGGAACAGACATACGGATGCGGATAGCACACAGTGTGCTGTCAGCATTTTTTTCTGACCCATAGAAATGAAAGGGTCCACATCTTATCAGCAAAAATCAGCCCGAAAAATACATTGTCGTGTGAAAGAAGCCTAAATCTGCTGACAGATTCCCTTTAAGGTGCATCGTTGTCCCTGTGGTATATGCTGCACCTTTAAATATTTGGTCACCATTGAAGTATGCAAAGACACATTCAGCTCTTTCTTGTTTAATATTTCCAATCTCTTTGCATAAACTATCTTATATTGCTCTTTCATTTTAGTTAATGTTACTACCACAGAATTAAACTCCGACAGGATAGCCAAGCGTTCATTTTCAGAAAATTTTAAAAAGCACTCGCTCTATTCTCTGTGATCCTCACTATCTATTTAAAAGACATAGGGCTGAATATATCATTATAGTATGCCACTGAGGCAAAATCATTCACTGCTTCACGCTGCTCGTACAGAGGGTCTAGCATATTCATGGTGGAATTCCAACAAGTTAGAATGTTGCGGATCAAAGACAGACTGTTGCTGCAAGTCCAGAAAGGCGTTCCTTGACACATAAGAATGGCTGAAATGTGAGGACTGTCTTCTGGACAAGGAAAGCACCTTCTGCAAGCCAGTGTACTTTTGTTGTATGACTTGATTTATCATGTACACCATGCAGGTAGCATGTGTTTTTTTTCCTCCAAATGCAGCTTGGACCTGATCTTCCATCCCATCTCCCTGAAAACCTTGCCTAGTTGGAGTTGGTGGTGAGACAGCCAATGATATGTTTGCTGCTTCATGCACATTAGCGTGGCTACTTTCACACAGGCTGATCAGCACAAGCACAGAATGTCAATGCTTCATTTTACACATATGATAGGGAAAGGGGGGTAGGTGAAGCAATGCTCTGCCTTGCTTTTGTCGGGGACGGGATGATATCTATGGAGGAGGATGTGGAGGAGGCAGAGGTGTGGGAAGCAGACCAACACAAAAGTGCAGGTGTCAATAGGCCACTACTGCAGAAAACATTGACCCAGTAGGCTGTGAAAGAAGTTTATTGTCCCTGCCTGTAACAGCTTCTCCAGGTATCTACAGAGACATGCACCTTGCCGCAAAGTGACAATTGCATGGGGTGTCCCATTTTCCCTGACACATAAGAGTACAAAGCAGGAATTTTTTTTTTGAGAAATAATGCAGACTAGATATCCTCCAGAGAGGCCGAGTGCATGCCATTAGTTCCCTAAAGGCAGCAGATTCCACTACATGACTACACCGCCCTTAAAGGGACACTATCGCGAAGAAAAAAATTTTGATATGTTTTACAACATAACAAAAGCAGGTTTTAACATAATGTATTTTTCAAATTGTGTAAATGTTTTTTTTTTAATTCAGTTTCCTTGCCTTACATGGGGGCTGCCATGTTGGAAGTAAAGTGTGACAGTCTGGGTTTACAACACAATGGCACCTCACTTATGGCAGGCATGTACATAGGTTTCCTCCGTCGCTGCCGACCCTATAGAGAATGAATGGAAGACGTGAGCCCGCCCCTGTGATGACACCAGTAACACACAGCCAGGTCCTCCCTCCTTGCTGCTGGGGGAAGCCCACTGTGTCCTTGTCTTCATTAGGCTGCCTGTTCTAAATTCTATGGCAGCTCACCCCAGCAGTGCCGACAATTTTTGCTGGGGTGAGCGGCCCAGGACTCAGAAACAGAGTAGATGGAGGTTCTTGGGGCTGTAGGACCTTAGTGATGTAATCGGCCATGTGACCAGTGGGAGAGGAGCCTGAGGAGCAGAGATCTGTGTTTTTGTAACGAAGCCATTGTCTCATCTTATCTTGCTGAAGCAGTGATGTCACCGCTGAAGGTGTGAATTGGTGATGTCATTGGTACCACCCACTTTTTTGCAGCATGCCTACTTACAGGTTGCTCAAAGCCTCATTTGGCCAGCAGAGCTCCCCCTGGTGACCAAAGATGGTAAATATGGTAAAATCTAATATTTATTTATAATATTTCACACATTGGAATTTGTATTTATTTATTTATTATTTCTTACAAATATATAATAGATTTTTTTAGCATAAATAAAATATAGAACAGGTTTTTGTGATAAATTCCCTTTAACTTGGCCAGGTGGGAGTTTGCACACCATGAGCTTGCTGAGTGGGAAGAGTTGTTTCCTGGCCACACATTCATTATTGATGGCTGATTATCACATGAGATTATTACAATCAGTACATGAAGATGATCAAACTTAGAAAAGTCACTGGTTACTTAACAATTCTGTGGGTTCTAGACCTGTACCATGGGTCAGCAGTTGTAGTGTGTGGTTGGGTAGAGACTGCAGCTTTGGTGACGTATAGGATCCAGGTCTGTTTCTCTTGGCCTATCATAGACTCAACATGTCATGAAAGACATGGAGTCACTAACTGATCTTTTTGGGAAAGCTTGTAATCCTGCCATTCTGCAGGCAGGATATTAGATGGTCTCTCCTTACGTTGTGCTGGAAGATCGCCGTGGGCTCACCGTCATTTGCCAGAAACTCAAAGGTAAATGCCATGGTGAACACTCCACAGTCATAGGTGTTTTTTTCCTGATGATCCACGTTGAGAAATTTTAGATGTTTCAGGCGCTCATGGACCACTTCACTGTAGATGTTACTAATCTGCTCACAAACAGATAGAGGCAAATTGCTGGTCTTGATGCTCTCAGCCACTAGGATGTCACCATTTTTGAAGCAGGTGGTCAGCCACTGCACCTTGTCCTCAACATAGTGGATTTGTATGGCTTTCTTTAGCACTGTACCCTGGAAAGAGAATAGCAGCAACGGGCTACAGGCCATCAAGGTCCCCAAACTGATTCTGCAGGAGATCCTGGGCCTTGTTAATGATGTCATTGTCCAGCATGCCTTCCTGGCCGCTGTTCTTCAGGATGGATAAGTGCTCTGGAGACAAGTTGTTCTGTCCTCTCCGGGTATAGGCCATCTCCACTTGTGGTGTTCCCAGCTCCAGGCTTCCTACATCTTTGGTAGATGGAGTGGACATATTTTTTGCTGCAGCTCTTTTGGCTGGTGGAAATGTCCCGCACTGACTGTCATTGGAGGTTGGTGCTTTCCTTTTAAGACTGGATTTGGAAAATTCACGAAATGACTTCAAAAGGTCTTCAGCAGACTCAGCCATTTTCTTGTCCAATGTTTTAAGGGTCTCAAAATTTAAAGAGACATCATTCTTCACTGCTGTGTCTTGTTTTTGACAAATCTATTTAATCCATTGTCGCTTACAGTTCTTTGGTGTTTTTTTAGCAGGTGGTGCCTTGTGGACAAGGAATGGCTCCACAGCATCAGTGTCCTGGGGTCTTTTTTTGTGGGGGTTCCCCATGCCTTGTGATATTAGGGGCCCCTCATGTGCAACTTTTGGATCAGCAATAAAATTGGTTGGTGTCTTCTCAGCTGTATCAAGGCGGATAATGTGTTTTTTACGTCTTAAGGCAACTGACCTGAAGAAGCTTCTGGCCTGTGTCATGATGGTTAATTTCTTGGCCAGGAAGCTGGGGTGCCTCATCAGATTTCTCCATTTTTTATTAAATTATCTGAATCGGGTCAGAAGGAATGAGCCAATCAACATGCAGGAGAGTTGACCAGAAGCCACCGATCAACATAGCGCCGACGCCTATGAATCCTCATGATGGCATCCAATCTTCTTTCTTAAGTTGTGTGCATCCAACATGGAGTCACACCTTCACAAAGTCATCATTGTGATGTCATCCAGTAACATCGCAGCTGTAGGCCCAGTTCTAGAACATTCTATGCAAATGTGACATCCCAATACTCTGCCAGGGTGAAGGCCAGATTATTTTAACCACTTAATGGCCAGAACATCTAATATGTTAATGAACTAAGATATATGCATATTGTTTGTTTAATGAATGCAGATTTTTAGTTTCTGAGAATACATAGATTTTTACCTTTACAATACATTTTCTGCTTCACATTTTTAGTTTGATTTGGTTCCTGATTATTTTTACTATCTGTATAGCTCCAAAACTTAGGGGTCAGAGCTTTATATTATATGAAACACTCTAATCCTTTAAAATTACAGAATTGATATGCAGATGCTGCTGAACCTCTTTTCTGAAAAGGGAAGAGATTCCTGTCCACCATTGATTGTTTGGATAAGGCCTAGTCCTTCTCATAAGATGGTCTGCATTATATGAGATGTGTATTTTTGTGTTGTACCCACACTACTGTTTATGAAATGGTTGTCCAAATTATAGAGTACATTTAATTTCGGCCACCCATTGACACCAGAGTAATATGCAAGTGGTCTGCAGCCATAATACAGCCCCCAAAGTAGTCTATGGGGCCTTACTGTACCCAAGGGCATAAGTAGGCGCAAAATTTGGAAACACCCAAAGCAACTTCCTTAAAACCTCTCCTCCCACAGCAAGTCCTGCACCTTTCAGGAGGAGGAGTCAAGAGTTTACTAATCAATGGCTGATGAAAGCAACTCCCCAGGCCCTTACCGCTTATTAATGCTCATCCCCTCCATCTACAAGCAGCTTCCTGATAGTTCTCTTCTCTCTGAAGGTTTGGGTCCCTGTAGTTTATAATCTTCTGTCCTTACTGTAATCTAATCATCTCTCCTCGTACTAAGCTTCCACACAGCAGCAAAATTGAACAGGCAGTGCTGCAGTGTAAAGCATGAGGGAGATACAGAACAGCAGACCAAGTGTATATGAAGACAGGACCTCTATACACAATCTGATCATATAACCCCTTAATCTTTTGCTCCCTACTACTGCCTGGCCAGCTTAGTATAAGCAGAAAGCCAAGTGATAAAGTGCTTGTACCATGTGGAAATGTACTTCCATAGCTCTAAAATTAGGCTGGAGTTCCTGCCGCAAGTAACACATTTTGTGGTCCAGAAGGCTTGTTTTCTTTTAGGACCGAGACATAAGGATACACAGACCTCTGTTGCGGGCGGTCCTGGGGGCTACTGCTGCTCCTCACTCGCCCACTCATCCACTAGAGCGACATCCCGCTAAGTGACTGGCTAAGTGTGATGATGCAAGCTATTCATTCACCACTGGATTGGCTAAGCAGTGGGTGAATTGCTTAGGTCACTCCAGTCACAGAGCGGGATGTCATGTCCACTGGCTCTAGTGACTTAGTGAGTATGAGAGCCAGTCAGTCACTAGTTTCAGTCAGTGTGTGGCTGCAAGGCATGCATTCAGTGTAATACTGCTGTCTGAGCATGTCAGGCCACAAAAAAAGAGGACTATCAAGCACCCATCCAGGCCTTGCTGCAGGCGGAGGACGAGAAGCCAGGAAACCAGATTGTTCGGCCTGAAGCTAGACATCTTGCCAGCCTATACGGTAGATTACAACAGATATATGATATAGATAGACAGATTCAATATTCACATATTATCATGCTATGTTCACTGATGTTGAAGGTCTACTCCTGGCTTGTAACAAGAAACAGCACAATCTCTTTCCTGTTGACAGCTAGAAGCATTCACTCTTGAGCAGGTGTCTTCTCCAGCACTGCACTGTCAGCACAAGGAGAGTGCTCTCCTCCACAAGGTAAATGAAGGGAACTGATCCAGACAACAGTCAAATGTCCTACCATAAAGCAGTCCCTATGCAGCACACTGTAGTAGTTATCATACTTGGTAATTGACTGGACCTCCCTGTCACATGTTGTTACTTTTCAAGTGCATTCAATATCTGTACATGGAAATGCCTGAGATGTGAACTGTATTGTAATTTAAACAGCGCCTCCAGCACGTGGAGAGGGAATTGCCCTCTGTGGGAGGCTATCTCAGGCTACATGGTGCATAGATTGTCATGCGTAAAAAGAAGTTTTCAAATTCAGGCAACTTATTTTCAAAAACTATTAGGAAAGTCAAAATTAATAGACAAAGTTCTTCTATCCAGAATCTGCATCTTGCAGGTGGGAGATGGTTTAAAAGAGTTTCTCTTTCTTTGGACCATCTGCCTGTCTTGTATTATTTTACTATTGACTCAAATGGACACAGTGTTATGTTTAGTTTGCTCTGTAGGGACACTGCAGGGAAACAGAACAGGGAGACATTTATTGTATACCCGTGATGCTATGGAGGCTTGTACCCGTCCCCGCCTACCATTGGCTGCTCCCTTAACACCGGATGTTTTCATCCATGCATGGGGAGAAGCAGTGGTGGCGGTGCGGGGACCAGGAGCAGCACAGGGAGCGGGATCCTGGGTAAGTATATTCTGTGTGAGGAGCCCAGCATATGGGGGTGGCAGTTTATAGTTTCAGATAACCCCTTTAAAGTAAGGGTTCTCCAGAGAGGAGAACACCATTGCGCTCCACCTTTCACTGCAGAAGAACATGGGGATGAAGCCATTGACTTCCGGTTCTGGCACCAACATGTGAGGCAGCAGGAGAGAGGAGCTCCCGTAGACACCCACCTCAGCACAGACCTGTAACCAGGGCCGGCGTCAGCACCTGGCAGACTTGGGCAAGTTTCGGGGCCCACTGCTCCTGAGGGGGCCCACTGTGCCCTCTCACTCCTGCAGCCGCTTTCCTGGTCTTGATTAAAATGTCTGTTCCGGATTCTAGGGCAGCTAGCCCCAGCAGTGCAGGCAATTTTTGCGAAGTGTACTGCTGGGGTGAGCGGCCCCAGGACTCAGAGTAGGTGAAGTTTCCTACTGGGCTAAAGGACCTTTCTGATGCAATCGCCCATGTGACCAGTTGGGGAGGAGCCAAGAGCTGTGTTCCAGTACAGAGAGAAGCCTGGCTGGAGTGTGGTGAGGCCTAACTGTGTGTCTCTCCCCCTGTGTGTCTGTCCCCCTGTGTGTGTGTCTGTCCCCCTGTGTGTGTCGATCCCCCTGTGTGTGTGTCTGTCCCCCTGTGTGTGTGTCTGCCCCCTGTGTGTGTGTCTGTCCCCCTGTGTGTTCCTGTCCCCCTGTGTGTGTGTCTGTCCCCCTGTGTGTGTCGATCCCCCTGTGTGTGTGTCTGTCCCCCTGTGTGTGTGTCTGCCCCCTGTGTGTGTGTCTGTCCCCCTGTGTGTTCCTGTCCCCCTGTGTGTGTGTCTGTCCTCCTGTGTATGTCTGTCCCCCCTGTGTGTGTGTCTGTCTCCCTGTGTGTGTGTCTGTCCCCCTGTGTGTGTCTGTCCCCCTGTGTGTGTGTCTGTCCCCCTGTGTGTGTGGGTCTGTCCCTCTGTGTGTGTGTCTGCCCCCCTGTGTGTGTCTGTCCCCCTGTGTGTTTGTCGGTCCCCCTGTGTGTGTGTCGGTCCCCCTGTGTGTGTGTCTGTACCCCTGTGTGTGTGTCTGTCCCCATGTGTGTGTCTGTCCCAATGTGTGTGTCTGTCCCACTGTGTGTGTGTTGGTCCCCCTGTGTGTGTGTGTCTGTCACCGTTAATTTGCTGTTATTACTTGCTACAGCATCTATTCTCAAATGAGTTACTGGTAATGCTAAACTGAGCTAAACCACACAGCAAACGCTAAAACCTAAAACTGCCCCCCAACATGTTTCGCCAGCTAGCCTGGCTTCTTCAGGGGTATTGGGCAGACTTGACCATGACGCTTAAAGATCCCCTACAAATAGGTTGTCAAAAAAGATTGACACCCTGTTCAGCCTATCTCCTTTCAGCTGCATCATCCATCTAAGGACGGAACTTCTAATGTGCCTCCACTCCCAGATCAGACCTTACCTATTAGTGAACTGCCAATAGAGTTATTCATAGTTAAATGACATTCCTTGGCTGTCATTTAACAGAAATGTGCAGAATCCCATTACCAAACAAGCATGATGGTGTAATTTCGATGTACTGAGCATACACAGACAACAGTAATTTTAAAAGATAGGATAGCTCACATTTTGTTTATTTTTCTTTATTGTTTTAAGGACATCATTAAAAGTTATATTTTATTAGTTATCTGGGTCAAGCAGGGTATTTAGCCAGGAATGGCGGCGTAATGTGTTAAACTATTAGTTGCACCCCTACCCAAATAGGGTCTTTTTGAAGGTACAGTATTTGTCCCCATTGTGTGTCTCTGTGTGTGTCTGTCCCCCTGTGTATCCCTGTCCCCCTGTGTGTCTGTCCCCCTGTGTGTCCCTGTCCCTGTGTGTGTATCTATCCCTGTGCCCCTGTCCCTGTGTGTGTCACCGTCACCATGCCCACAGTGTTCCTATGTTTTGACGCAGCTGCATCAGGACGTTCTGTGGGGGCAAGAAGAAGACGGAAGAGGAGACAGAGCCGCCAGCATGGAGTCCATGGGAGAGGAACAGGGAGGCACACTAAGGATGCAGGTAACACTACCACATGATCTACAATAGTGTTATCTGTGGTTTTACATAGGACTGCAGTTAACACTACCACACGATCTACACTAGTGTTATCTGTGGTTTTACATAGGACTGCAGGTAACACTACCACATTATCAGCACTAGTGTTATCTGTGGTTTTACACAGGACTGCAGGTAACACTACCACATTTTCTATACTCAGATAGCCATCACTGTGTTATCTCTGCTGTTACATAGGACTGCAGGGGACATCTACTATATTATCTATACTCAGAGAGTTATCACTGTGTGAGGAGGCTCACTGAGACTTTATCACCCAAGGGCCCACCTGAACCTGGAGCCGGCCCTGCCTGTAACCATACCGGCTCTTGTTATATCTCAATGAATGTGACCCCCATCTCAGACCAACACCTCGGGATCGAAGACACGAGAGACTCACCAAGCAGGAAGCTAATAAAGTCATGTCACCTACCACGAGGTGGGACAAGATGGCGAAAAGAGAGAAAAGAGATGAGTCTGAAGTCGAGAGATCAGACCTGGACTAAAATGCTCCTGCTCACCTCATTGATTATAAAAGGCTGGCGATAGAGGTCGCAAAAAAAAAAAAATAACCCCAGATATCCAGTCCACACTGTCAGCCACAGTCTCAGCGGCTCTGCAGTCGCTCCAGAAGGAAGTCTCCCTACACGCAGACAAACTTGAAGCAGAGCGCAGGATTTCAACCGCCGAGGATGATATAGCAAGCACCCACACTCGAATACGGGAATTACTCTGGGACACCACGAGACTAAATGACAGAATAGATGACCTGGAAAATCAGTCGCCCATGGTGCTGGGACTGGAGGGCCCATATAAAGTGGAGAGAGCACACAGAATCGGGCCAGAAAGACCATCGAGGCCCAAGTCACAGCAACAAACTGCAAAAGCTGAAAAGCCAAGACAGGTTATTGCACGATACCTTGACTATTCAGAAAAGGAGGCCATCATGAGAGCGTATAGACGCTACAGACAACCGTTGCTTATTGACGAGGACCAAGTTCTCTTTGCCGACTACTCGGCTGAGGTGGCCAAGAAGCGAAAGCTTTTCAGCAAACTATGTACCGAGCTATACCGGAAAAAAAATACGGTTCCAATTAGCCTATCCTGCAATCTTGAGAGTCACAGACTCAGGAGGGAATCAGAAGGCATACACCGATCCTCAAGAGGCAGAGTTGGAGCTCACTAGTTTAATATGTAGCCCAGAAAAAATCAATCAGAATAACGAGGACTGGACACTTTTGCCTAAGGGCCTGGAGGTTTCTAGGAGAATGGGCCCAAGAGAAAAACGACTGCCCAAGACGCCTAGTAACCAAGTCCCAGAGGACTACTTTAGAAGATCGCTATTTACCGCTGGAACTCCCTACATAGGAATCTTTCAGCGGACACTCTATCGCATTCTACAAACTGGACTGCATGGTTTAACCATTCGATCTTCAGGATTGGTGCAGTATGAAAAACACAGTTTCATTATATGTAGTATATGGGGGAGAATAATGGAGGGGGGCGCCTGTCTAAAGGAGTTCAACATGTTGGAAAAAAGGAAGTCACCTCAAGATGGATGTTCTCCAAGGGATGAAGGGGGGAATCTTGTTATTGTATTTTGCGTTGTTCCTAGTTTATTCGAGTTTATGGGAAATTAGTATGTTAAGCTGCAGTGTTGCTAAGCTATATATTGCCAGTGGCCACAACTCCTCCTGTCTCACGCTCACCAAACCGCCAGATATTACTTCCAAAAACATGAAACAGACCTATTCTGCATACTTTGTTTTAATATGCACATAGTGTCTTGGAATGTAAAGGGTCTGAGCTCCCCTCAGAAGCGCACAATGTTCCTTAACCATCTGAAGTGCCTTAAAGGGGTTGTCCAAGTTATGGAAAAAAAAATATAGCACTGTAAATCTGATGGGTAGCAATATATAACTAAGTTCAGCAAGTTTTAGGCAAAAAAAAATCTATATTTCCTCATTTCCCTGGTTCTCTTCTGGCCTTTGTTTACATGTAGTAATAACGATCTCTGCCCCTCCCCCTTCTCTGCAAAGGCAGTGAATATAAGTGCTGTGAGCACATGTCTGCCTGCTGGGATACTCAGCAGCATGTTGTTTGTGTAGGACTACAAGTCCCAGCTGTACAATGACACTGCTGATAAACACAGGAAATTCTCCCTACCTGTTCTTGTACAATTCCTCTATAGCTCCTTGCCCAGCATTTGTCTCCTCTCACTGCTGCAGCTACTATTTGTTGTAAAGCCTTGAGCCCTCAGTGTGTTCTGGCTGAAGGGGTTAATGTTTTATCTGAAGGAATCCAGGGAGAGAGCAGATAGCAGGAGCCCGGCAAAGAAAGGGGGCGTGGCCAGTGACGTCTCGTGTACAGACTGTTATCTGAACTCTGAGGCTTGTACACGAAACATCACAGACCAGGGAGATAAGGTGACATCACAGGTCATGTGACCCTCAGTCAACTCTGAGAAACCAGCAGCTTTAGAAACACAAATTATATGGTAAAGTTGTTATACCTGACAAGTTAGAAACATATAAAGAACAAAACAAATAACTTGGACAACCCCTTTAAGGCCGATGTTGCATTATTGCAGGAGACGCATTTGCACCAAAATGATTACTTTCGGATGAAGAATCTGTGGGTGGGGGAGGTGTTGGGGTCACCGGCAGATGGTAGGAAAGGTGGAGTACTAATGCTGATATCGAAACATTGTGCATCTCATATCATTATGCACCAGGCAGATCAGGCAGGCAGGCTGTTGCATTTACTGTTGAGATCACCAGCGGGAGATTTGAGCATATATAACATATATGGCCCTAACACCGAACAAACTGCCTTCTACTCAGACTTGCAAATCCAGATGCAGTCAGACCCCCAGATTAATATAATAGTGGCAGGTGATCTAAACACTACACATGACCCCACTGAAGACAGGAAAACCTCAGGCCTGCCAACTGGCACTAATAGACCTGCGGGAAAAGTTCTGCATGATTTCATTCTAGACATGTCCCTAACTGACATATGGAGAAGCCAACACCCGGATAGCAGGGAATATACCCACTATTCATATTCTGGGCGTTCATGGTCCAGAATAGACTATATTCTAATGTCCAGGACCCTGGCAACACGTACAACATTCACAGACATTAGCCCAATGATAAAATCAGATCATTCACCAGTAATTGCTGACATAGAAAGCAACCATTTGAAAGGGAGTGACTTTGTATGGCGTTTTCCCTCTTCTCCTTTGAAAGACGAAACCTTCATCGAGCTGATGCAAGGCTGGTGGATTGAATATGACTATTATAATGCCATTCACGGGGATAACCCCTCCTTGTTCTGGGAGGCAGGGAAGGCTGTGCTAAGAGGCAAAATAATAGCCTACACTAAGAATCTAAAGCGTACATTGTGAACGGAACTAGCCACTCTTAGCGGCACCTTACGTAAAGCATATACACAACACCAACAAAATCCCACACAGACAACACTGGAAGCCTGGAAATCTGCCAGAGCATCCTATGAGTTTGTTCTGGAGCGCAAGAAACAACTACATCGCTCACATTTTGAATCAAAACTGATCAGACATGGCAATAAATCAGGAAAGTTACTGGCTAATTTAGCCAAAAGTCAACGACAAGCCACACACATACAAGCATTGAGCGACTCATCAGGCATACTCCAAGCGGACCCTAAGAGTATAGTCACCATACTCCGTAATTATCACTCAGATTTATACACTGACTCTGAGCCTTTCAGTACAGAACAAGGACAGGGTTATCTCAAAGACGTAAACATACCCTCTATAATACCAGAGGAATTGAGCTTCCTTAATAAAGAGATCACTAAAGACGAGATTATATGCACTATAGGAACACTGCAGGGAGGAAAGGCTCCTGGGCCTGATGGCTTTAAGGGAGAATTCTACAAAGCTATGAAAAACAATATTGCCGAACCTTTAACATCATACTTCCAGTCCCTCCTTGCAGGCACTAACCCATCTAGTGCGGCCAACATCTCATTTTTGAAACTATTACCCAAGCAGGGCAGGAAAGCTAACCTCCCAGAGTCTTACAGGCCCATCTCTCTGATCAATCAGGACTTAAAACTAGTAGCGAAAATAATGGCGAATCGACTAGCTACAATTAGAGATGAGCGAATCATTCAAAAAATTATTCGCCGAACATTCGCCAAACTTTTCTTAAAATTCGTATATTCGACGAATAGATTTGTTGTATTTGCGTACAAAATATACGTTATTATGTGCTATTAGCGAACATTCGCTCACTAATAACGAACGTTCATTTACAAAATGTACCCAACTTCTTAGAAGACGTACGCATGAGCGTACAAATAGCTTACGAATCACAGCGTACTATTGTCTAAGCGATTACGTAATACGCAGGCACGTACGAGGAGAGGCCGCGGCGTGCACTCCTCAGAGGCAGAGCGAATATTCGAGACATATATATGGTAAAGTGCAAATACATTATTATAGGTATAATATAAAAATTTTAAATATCACCTACCTAGTATGCCCACGGACACGTTTAAGTCTCTTTTCTTCTGACGCTTGTCATAGAACTGGAGCAGAGTCCCAAACTCAGTCGCAATTTGTAATCCACATAGGTAAAATTGTAATCCAAATGGGTAAAAAAAAGCAGCAAAGGTTCCTTAAAAAACCCTATTTCAAGGGGCTCCCTAAATAACCTGAAAAGGGGGAAAAAGGGATGAGGCGCACGAATGCGCAACTTAATTTCCTGAGTTGCCTCGTCATCCTCCCGCGCTGGCGAAAGGGGCGGAACTACCAGGGAGGAGTCTGCATCGCTGAATTAAATTCGTACGCAACAGCGTATAGAGTAACTACCGGGGTAAAGTCTGCATCGCTGAATTGAATTTGTACGCGACAGCGTATAGAGTAACTAAATTATATGTAGAATAGCGTATAATTTATAGGACACAATACGTAGCGAATGCGTACAAATGCGAAGCGAATCACCTAATATTCGCATTCGCTTCGCAGCTGAAAAATCCAAAGATTCAATATGAATCTACGAAGCGGCGAATAGATTCGCTCATCTCTAGCTACAATATTACCTAGACTGACGAATGCAAGTCAGGTAGGATTTGTACAGGGAAGAGCAGCGGTCATAAACATAAGGAAAACACTTGCAGTCTTGGATTGGGTTCGAGGTCACCCAGCCACCGCACAGACAGGTGCACTTGTGGCACTAGATGCCGAAAAAGCCTTTGACACCAATTCGTTGGAAGTGGCTGGGTCTGGTGCTTGATAGGATAGGAATGCAAGGTCCTTTCAGACAGTTCTTATTGGGTTTATATTCATCTCCCATAGCCCAAATATATACTACAGGCTTCCGCTCAACTCCTTTCCCACTGCAAAAAGGGACACGCCAGGGCTGCCCGCTCTCACCTTTACTTTTTAACCTAGCAATAGAACCTCTGATACGGCATATTGAGTCCGGGAATTTATACTCTGGGATTACAGTAGGCAATCGTGAAGTGAGGTCAGCTTTCTTCGCTGACGATGTACTATTATTTATGAAACATCCAGGACAACACCTACAACCAACACTCCAACATATCAAAGATTTCGGGCAGTTTTCAGGCTTTAGGCTGAACCTGTCCAAATGTGAACTGCTAGGGCTGAATCCTCTGACGGCGTCTGAAACTCACCTCGTCCAAAGACTGGGAATTCCGGTAGCAGGAACTTTCATTAAATACCTAGGTATTAAAATAGGGAAAACCCCTGACTCTATATATACCTTAAACTACCCCCCCTATAATCAAAAAAATAACAGATGAATTGAAAAGATGGGAAACACTACCCATAAATCTCAATGGCAGAATTCATCTACTCAAAATGATGAGTGTCTCAAAGCTATTGTATCCCCTTCAAACCATACCACTACTACTCAAACACCGTGACATAAAAACCCTCACATCAGCATTCATTAAATTTATATGGATGGGAAAAAGGCCTTGAATCTCAATATCAAGACCAGCTAGAAAAAGGGAGACTAAACCTTCCAGATATAAGAGGACAGGGGCGGATTGGCCATAGGCCTTACAGGGAAATTTCCCGGTAGGCCGATGCCCAGGGGACCGCCTGGGCCCTTCTCATGGCTGACCAGTGGAAGTTTTTGGGGAAGTATTTTGTGCTTCTGGCAGTATTTTGTGATGGACTGTGGTATTTGGCTCTGTGGGGTGGTATAATATGCCACAATAAAGTATTGCTAGCCCTGCCTTCCATCAATTTGGACCCAACTAAAAAACGGGGCCACTTTTAGTAATTTTTCCGGGGCCACTTTTAGTAATTTTTCGAGGGCCACTTTAAGTTCCCAGTCCGCCCCTGTAAGAGGATACAACTTAGCCTGCATAGGTCGCCATGTGATAGATTGGATACATCACACTCAACATTATTCTAACACTGGCCTGGAATCTGAGTTGGCTTCTCCATATAACCTAACAGCGCTGCTACATTCCCCTCTTGCTTCTCTTTCTCCTGAGGTGAAGCAGTCGGTGGTTGTTAGAGCCACATGGCTATACTATAGCCACATGGAAAGCCTTACGGAAATGGTTTGGAGTCTCCTACCAGATGTCAAAATACCTACCTCTATGGAGTCATGCAGACTTTCCTGCAGGTTGAATCAACAAATTCTAACAGTGGAAAAATCAGGGTATAATAACACTCAGAAACATGGGCCTGTATAGGTCGCTTATGCTGAAGGGGGCTAAATGTGCACATCCTATCACCTTTCCATATTGGGACAATATTCTAAAGATCCCAGAGATAGCACAAAGGCTACTGGAGGGAATGCATTTAGTACGCAAACACATCATTAGTGAAATTTGGAGAAACACACAGTACAGGCTTATTAATGCAGCAATTTACACCTTTACCATGCCAGCATCTGACACCCGACCAGATATGTAGACTGACACGCTGTCCAAAGTGTCTGAAGGAGGGAGCAGATCTATACCTTTGTATATGGCAGTGCCAGAACATCCAGACATTTTGGAAAGATGTACTAGCTTTGGTCGCTAAACTGTGGAAACACCCCCTTCAACTGACTCCTATGGCACTTTTGTTTTACTCCATAACACCCCCTGATGACACTTCAAGGGAAGGGGTGGCACTCCCAGCACTGATTCACATCATTCTTATGGCCACAAAACAGGCTATACAGTCATGGCCAAAAGTTTTGAGAATGATACAAATATTAATTTTTACAAAGTCTACTGCTTCAGTTTTTATAATGGCAATTTGCATATACTCCAGAATGTTATAAAGAGTGATCAGCTTAACAGCAATTACTTGCAAAGTCAATATTTGCCTAGAAAATGAACTTTATCCCCCAAAACACATTTCAACATCATTGCAGCCTTGCCTTAAAAGGACCAGCTAACATCGTTTCAGTGATTGCTCCATTAACACAGGTGTGGGTGTTGATGAGGACAGGGCTGGAGATCAATCTGTCATGATTAAGTAAGAATGACACCACTGGACACTTTAAAGGGACACTATCGCGAAGAAAAAAAATTTGATATGTTTTACAACATAACAAAAGCAGGTTTTAACATAATGTATTTTTCAAATTGTGTAAATGGTTTTTTTTTTTATTCAGTTTTCTTGCCTTACATGGGGGCTGCCATGTTGGAAGTAAAGTGTGACAGTCTGGGTTTACAACACAATGGCACCTCACGTACGGCAGGCATGTACATAGGTTTCCTCAGTCGCTGCCGACCCTATAGAGAATGAATGGAAGACGTGAGCCCGCCCTGTGTCTTCATTAGGCTGCCTGTTCTAAATTCTATGGCAGCTCACCCCAGCAGTGCAGACAATTTTTGCTGAGTGTACTGCTGGGGTGAGTAGATGGAGGTTCTTGGGGCTGTAGGACCTTAGTGATGTAATCGGCCATGTGACCAGTTGGGGAGGAGCCTGAGGAGCAGAGATCTGTGTTTTTGTAACGAAGCCATTGTCTCATCTTATCTTGCTGAAGCAGTGATGTCACCGCTGAAGGTGTGAATTGGTGATGTCATTGGTACCACCCACTTTTTTGCAGCATGCCTACTTACAGGTTGCTCAAAGCCTCATTTGGCCAGCAGAGCTCCCCCTGGTGACCAAAGATGGTAAATATGGTAAAATCTAATAATTATTTATAATATTTCACACATTGGAATTTTTATTTATTTATTATTTCTTACAAATATATAATAGTTTTTTTTTAGCATAAATAAAATACAGAACAGGTTTTTGTGATAGATTCCCTTTAAAAGGAGGCTGGTGCTTGGCATCATTGTTTCTCTTCTGTTAACCATGGTTATCTCTAAAGAAACACGTGCAGTCATCATTGCACTGCACAAAAATGGCCTAACAGGGAAGAGTATCGCAGCTAGAAAGATTGCACCTCAGTCAACAATCTATTGCATCATCAAGAACTTCAAGGAGAGAGGTTCCATTGTTGCCAAAAAGGCTCCAGGGCGCCCAAGAAAGACCAGCAAGCGCCAGGACCGTCTCTTAAAAGTGTTTCAGCTGCAGGATCGGGCTACCAGCAGTGCAGAGCTTGCTCAGGAATGGCAGCAGGCAGGTGTGAGTGCATCTGCACGCACTGTGAGGCGGAGACTCTTGGAGCAAGGCCTGGTCTCAAGGAGGGCAGCAAAGAAGCCACTTCTCTCCAGAAAAAACATCAGGGACAGACTGATATTCTGCAAAAGGTACAGGGAGTGGACTGCTGAGGACTGGGGTAAAGTCATTTTCTCTGATGAATCCCCTTTTCGATTGTTTGGGACATCTGGAAAACAGATTATTCGGAGAAGACGAGGTGAGCGCTATCACCAGTCTTGTCTCATGCCAACTGTAAAGCATCCTGAAACCATTCATGTGTGGGGTTGCTTCTCAGCCAAGGGAATCAGCTCTCTCACAGTCTTGCCTAAAAACACAGCCATGAATAAAGAATGGTACCAGATTGTCCTCCGAGAGCAACTTCTCCCAACCGTCCAAGAGCAGTTTGGCGATCAACAATGCCTTTTCCAGCATGATGGAGCACCTTGCCATAAAGCAAAGGTGATAACTAAATGGCTCAGGGAACAAAACTTAGAGATTTTGGGTCCATGGCCTGGAAACTCCCCAGATCTTAATCCCATTGAGAACTTGTGGTCAGTCATCAAGAGATGGGTGGACAAACAAAAACCTACAAATTCTGACAAAATGCAAGCATTGATTGTGCAAGAATGGACTGCTATCAGTCAGGATTTGGTCCAGAAGTTGATTGAGAGCATGCCAGGGAGAATTGCAGAGGTCCTGAAGAAGAAGGGTCAACACTGCAAATATTGACTTGCTGCATTAACTCATTCTAACTGTCAATATAAGCTTTTGTTACTCATAATATGATTGCAATTATATTTCTGTATGTGATAAAAACATCTGACAAACACACATAAAAACCAGAGGGCAGCAGATCATGTGAAAATATAATATTTGTGTCATTCTCAAAACTTTTGTCCATGACTGTATATATCTACCACGAGATCATAACCATGTTAAAAAGATACATGTACTGTATCTGGAAAGATTTGAGACAGAAACTAAAAAACAAACCTGACAAAACGCTTTTTTAAGAGATGGCGGCATTTCATCATTCTGGCATTAACCCCGGAAGAAAGAAACTTATGATAAAGCCTTTCAAACACATTACATGGTACTATAACGAGGACCTCAGAGGCACTTTGGGACCTGTACGTCAGGAGACTAGGTCATAAAGACCAAAACAGGATGAAGTTATGAATTGGTCAAGAACCGACACTATTAATCACAACATACCACAAGCAACACTGCAGCAAGGTTGGGAATACTGTTTTATTGGAGATGGTATCTCTATTTATGCCAATGATTGTTACAATACTGACTTATTGTCTCTTCAATACTTTGTTAACATGCAATGATGTACAATTGTCTTTTTGTACAACCTTTTATATTATTATTAATTTAAAAAAAAGAACATGGGGATAATTAAGGAGGGACAGTTTGATGATCAATTTGCACTGAGCACACTTACTGAATACTGTCAGTCTAAATTATTAAACCCAAAAATCCCATCAAAGCAGAATGTGAGAAATATTTTATGTGACAAGCCTTGCGTATCCTATACATAACAAGAAGCATCTGCCGCAGAAGTGACAACTCATCTTTAATGATTCATTCAGATGCACTGAGAGTAATTCACAGTAAATAATGTGATGAATGAGTTGAAAAAAACTCCTAGAAGAATATCCATGCATATGAGAAAGGCTACCTTTGAATCTTGAATATCTGAGGAGTGATGCATTTGAATTTAATGTGGCTGTAACAGAAAAACCAAATTAGTTCAAGAAATCAAGTAAATAAAGTCCCCAATTTTAAGCAAAAATTGTGTCCGTCCACCTGCCCCTGCATCCTACCATGACAATTAGTGCCGGCAGCGGCCACCCCCGGCATCTCCTCGCTCACCTCGCTGAAGTCTCCGCCCACCAAAAGCGAGACAGAGCAGCACAGGAGCGGGAAAAGTCTTTCAGCTCCCACCCCCACAGAGTTCACCTGCGAGTCCAAGAAGAAGGAAGAGGAGAGACGCAGCCTAAAAGATATCTGGACTGTTTTCACTTAAAGGTCTGTCTATCAACATGTATGTCGGCCCTGTCTGACTGGCCTACTCCTGACTGGGGGGGGGCCTTGTGGCTGTCCCCATACAGTATAATGTCTCTTTGTGGCCCTCATATATCACAAAGTGTCCTTGTGGCCCCCATACAGTATAACGTCTCCTTGTGGCTGCCCCCATATTTGTATAATGTCTCCTTGTGGCCGCCCTCATACAGTATAACGTCACGTTGTGGCTGCCCCCATACAGTATAATGGCTCCTTGTGGCTGCCCCATACATTATAAAGTGTCCTTGTGGCCCCCATACAGTATAACGTCTCCTTGTGGCTGCCCCAATACAGTATAATGTCTCCTTGTGGCTGCCCCATACAGTATAAAGTTTCCTTGTGGCTGCCCCCATACAGTATAAAGTCTCCTTGTGGCTGCCCCCATACAGTATAATGTCTCCTTGTGACTGCCCCATACAGTATAACGTCTCCTTGTGGCTGCACCATACAGTATAAAGTCTCCTTGTTGCTGCCCCCATACAGTATAATTTCTCCTTGTGGCTGCCCCATACAGTATAATGTCTCCTTGTGGCTGCCCCATACAGTATAACGTTTCCTTGTGGCTGCACCATACAGTATAACGTTTCCTTGTGGCCCCCATACAGTATAATTTCTTCTTGTGGCTGCCCCATACAGTATAACGTCTCCTTGTGGCTGCCCCAATACAGTGCCCATTTGTGGAGAGATTTGCTTGCATTCCACTCCTTAGTCTTGCTATGTGCAGATATGTGCCCCCTTAACAGTGGTAATGCTCACATGCCCCCTTCACAGTGGTAATGCCCAGATGTGCCCCCTTCACAGTAAAAATGCCCAAATATGCCCCATTCACAGTAAAAATGCCCAGATATTTGCCCCTTAACAGTTTTAATGCTCACACGTGCCCCTGCACAGTGTTTGCATTTCTTTCTGGCAAAGCTACCTGGTTCTGGCCCGTAAAATTTATACCATGTCTAATGCGGCCCTCAGGTGAAAAATGGTTGGGCACCACTGGTTTACACCATTTACTATTGCATGATATGTGAAGGGGCAGACACATGTTTATGCCCTTCAAACGATCTTCTGCAAGTTTGTGGTTTCCTGATGCAATTTTGGAACCCAAAATCAGGAGTGCACCATAACAGAAAAGAACAAAGGACAGATACAACTTCTCTTTTTTGATCTCACTCCTGGTTTTGGCTTCCAAAACTACATGCAGAAACCTGACTGTGTGCCGTACCCTTAATGTGCTGCATTATATTTCAAGTACAATAAATTAACTAACAAAGGAACCCACATGGCTATATGCCTTTCCTGCATATGTGTTCCCAGGACTTAAAGGGGGTTATGCAGGGGTTTTATATTGATGACCTATCCACAGATACGTCATTAATATCTGTTTGGTGGGGGTCAGAGGCAGCTCTCCATACAAGTGCCATTTCCTCTTCATTACACTGTCCATCATCTTGGAAGTGCAGTGTAATTACAAGTATTTGTTATATTCACTTGAATGGAATGAGTATATAACGCCTCCCGGGGGTCCCAGTGGATCCACATCCACTGATCTTGACAGTACGCTCAGGCCATGGATCCCGCTGGTCACCCCAAGCCTGCTGTATCGGATCTATTAAGTGAGATGAGACGTCAAAGTCAGCGCCAGGATGTTTTAATGCAATTCATGCAAAATATTTCTGCCCGCCTAGACGCCATTTCTCCTCCAGTAATAGCTGCACCACAAGTCTCAGCAACTCCTCCAGCTTCCGCGCCTGTGACCCTGGATCAGAGTGCTTCCGGAATTCATCTGCCGCTGCCACCTCGTTATGGCGGGGATTCCAAGTCCTGCAGAGGCTTCCTTAACCAGTGCCTCATACACTTTGAGCTGCATCGACACAAGTTTCCATCTGAACGGGCAAAGATAGCTTTCATTGTGTCCCTGCTATCTGGTGAGGCCCTGGCATGGGCAAATCCTATCTGGGAGCGTGGCGGCCCAGAGACTACAAGTCTGCAGGCGTTCCTGGCTACCTTCCGGATGGTTTTTGAGGAGCCAGGCCGCACTTCATCTGCTGCCTCTGCTTTGCTGCGTCTACGCCAGGGTTCCATGACTGTGGGCCAGTATGCAATTCAGTTCCGGACACTGGCCGCTGAACTAGCATGGAATGATGAGGCTAAGCTAGCAGTTTTCTGGGAAGAATGATCTGGTCACTTTAGCTACCAGAATTGATCTGCGTTTCAGGGGAGCATTCCAGGGAGGACTTGCGTAGCAAAAGAGCACCTCGCCTTGCGCCTTCCTTCCAGAGGCCGATCCAGCCTCCAGTTTCTGCTTCCTCGGAGGAGCCTATGCAAGTGGAACGTCTCCGATTGTCGGATCAGGAGCGACAACGCCGCAGAGCTGAGAACTTGTGCCTCTATTGTGCTGGCAAGGCCCATTTTGCCCGGAATTGTCCGCTGAAACCGGGAAACTCCAAAGTCTAGGACATGTTGGAGAGGTGGTTCTAGACGCGGAGAAGTCCTCTCCTAAGCTTTCAATTCCTGTGATCCTCTCTCATGAGAGAACCAGCGTCGCTGTGTCTGCCTTCCTGGATTCGGGCTCCGCTGGTAACTTTATCCTGCAAGATCTTGTCAGTCAGTACCGGCTTCCAACCTCCCGACTGTCGAGACCTCTATCTGTTGCGTCGGTAAATGGAATGCCACTACCTGAGCCAGTGCAGTTTGTTACCATGCCCCTTAGACTGCAAGTTGGGGTTTTGCACTCTGAGGAGATCGTCTTCTACATCCTGCCAGCTTCCGTGAATCCAGTCATTCTTGGTCTTCCCTGGCTTCGCCAGCATTCTCCAACCCTGGACTGGCACTCTGGTGAAATCCTCCGGTGGGGACCCTCTTGCCTCTCCACCTGCCTGTCTGAAGTCCGGCCCACTCCTCCGCCTCCACCGACGGGGGATCTATCAGGACTGCCATCACAGTATGCCAGTTTTGCTGATGTATTTAGTAAAAAGGAGGCTGAAACACTGCCATCCCACCGATCCTATGATTGTCCAATTGACCTTCTACCAGGAACTACTCCCGCTCGCGGTCGAGTTTATCCACTCTCGCTTCCTGAGACCCAGGCGATGTCAGTCTACATCAAGGAGAATCTTGAGAGGGGATTTATCCGCAAGTCCACTTCGCCAGCTGGTGCAGGATTCGGGGCCTTAATCAGATCACCGTCAAGAATAATTATCCATTGCCATTGATCCCGGAACTCTTTGACAGAATTCGTGGAGCGAAGATCTTCTCCAAACTAGACCTGCGAGGGGCATATAATCTTGTCCGCATCCGAAAAGGAGACGAATGGAAGACCGCTTTTAACACACGGGACGGTCATTACGAATATCTCGTCATGCCTTTTGGACTTTGTAATGCCCCAGCGGTCTTTCAGGAGTTTGTCAATGATGTTTTCCGGGACCTGCTTAATGTCTGTGTTGTGGTCTACTTGGACGATATTCTCATCTTTTCTCCTGATCTGACCTCACATCGGAAACATGTCCGTCTTGTCCTGCGACGGCTCAGAGAGAACCGGCTATATGCGAAACTGGAGAAGTGCATTTTTGAGAAAAAACTCTCTGCCGTTCCTTGGATTCGTTGTCTCTGATCTAAACCGGTCTAAAAATGGATCCAGACAAACTTAAAGCAGTGTTGAACTGGCCACGCCCCCAGGGTCTCCGAGCAATTCAGAGATTCTTGGGATTCGCCAACTTCTACCGCCAGTTCATTCATAGTTTCTCTTCTCTCACCGCCCCGATCTCTGCCCTGACCAAAAAGGGAGTGAACGCAAAAGTATGGACCCCGGAGGCAGAGGCGGCTTTCACCGAGTTAAAACAGGCTTTTACCTCTGCTCCTGTTCTTCATCATCCGGATGTCGCCAAGCAATTTCTCCTAGAGGTGGATGCCTCTTGCAGAAGAACTCCAGAGGCAAGATGATTACCTGTGGTTTCTTCTCTAAACTCTTTTCTTCTGCTGAGAGGAACTATTCTATCGGGGACAGGGAACTCTTGGCCATTAAGTTGGCCTTGGAAGAATGGCTTGCTGGAAGGTACACAACATCCTGTTGTGATTTACACGGACCACAAGAACCTGATCTACCTCCAAACTGCACAACGCCTAAATCCTCGTCAAGCTAGATGGGCACTGTTCTTTTCTCGTTTCAACTTTGAGCTACACTTTCGCCCTGCTGAGAAGAATACCAAAGCAGATGCTCTTTCCCGGTCATTTGATTCTTCTGATCAGCAAGAGGAACCCCAGTATATTATTGATCCTGCTCGTCTGATTTCAGTGGCTCCCGTCCAGATTAAAGACATTCCTCCTTCGAAGATATTTGTACCAGTCTCCAAAAGGAGGCGTATTTTAGCTTGGGGTCATGACTCCAAACTTGCTGGTCACCCAGGGGTTCGTAAAACCATCCAGCTTCTCTCACGGCATTACTGGTGGCCTAACCTCTCTCAAGAGGTGGAGGAATACGTCTCCGCCTGTACCATCTGTGCTCAAAACAAATCCCCCAGGTCCAAACCATCTGGTCTGCTGTTACCCCTTTCCATTCCAGATGCCCCTTGGCAACACATTGGTATGGACTTTGTTACCGATTTACCACCATCTTCTGGTTGCACCGTCATTTGGGTAGTTGTGGATCGCTTTTCTAAGATGGCCCATTTCATTCCTCTGTCTGGACTGCCCTCTGCCACCAAACTTGCCAGTCTCTTCGTGGAGCACATCTTCCGCCTACATGGCCTACCTTTACACATTGTCTCCGACCGTGGAGTTCAGTTCACTTCCAGGTTCTGGAGAGCTCTCTGCCATCTTCTAGAAGTGGAGTTGGATTTCTTGTCCGGATACCATCCCCAGACAAATGGACAAGTGGAACGAGTTAACCAGATACTGGAGAACTACCTTCGTCATTTTGTCTCTGCCCGACAAGACAATTGGGCCCAGCTGCTACCTTGGGCAGAGTTTTCTTACAATAACCACACCAGTGAATCCTCAGGCTCTTCACCATTCTTCATTGTCTATGGGTGCCATCCACAAATTCCTCTTCCTGTTACCGCTCCTTCTGGGGTACCAGCTGCAGATTCCTCTTTCAAGGACTTTTTAAAAATATGGCGCCAAGCCAAGGACTGCATCTCCAAGGCGGTGACTCGTATGAAGAAATATGCGGATCGGAGGCGCAAGAAGCCTCCACAATTTTCCATAGGTGAAAAAGTCTGGCTATCTTCAAAAAATATCTGGTTAAGGGTTCCAAGCTACAAGTTGGCACCTCGGTTCCTGGGACCATTCGAGGTGCTGAAAAGGATCAATGATGTCACCTATAAACTCCGCCTGCCTCCTAGTCTGCGTGTATCCAATTCTTTCCATGTGTCCCTGCTCAAGCCTGTGGTCCTGAACCGCTATTCCCGCAGTGTTTCTACCCCAGATCCTGTCACTGTAGATCCTGAGCCGGAATATGAGGTGAGGGACATTTTGGACATGAAGAGGCATGGGAGGAAGACATACTATCTTTTGGATTGGAAAGGCTTTGGTCCTGAAGAGAGGTCCTGGGAACCTGAGGACAACATCAATGCCCCTATTCTACTCAAAAAGTTTCTTGCTGGCCTCAGGAGGAGGGGGAGTAGAGGGGGGGTACTGTAACGCCTCCCGGGGGTCCCAGGCGGCGCACGCGTACTTACCGCTGCGGCCGGCGTTCTCGCTCTTTGCTGCCGTGATGTTTGTTGCTTGGTCAGTGTGAAGTCTTGTTCTCTTTTACCCTGGGCTCCAGGTGCTGCATTTTATTAGGTCAGCTCCTTAATTGGTTCCTCCCCTTTCCTCCTGTCTGTAACTATATAAGTCCTCCTTGGACACTTACTCCTTGCCTGAGCGTTATAAGTCATCCTGACTTGCGAAGGTTCCAGTATTGCCTTAGTCCTGCTGAAGTGTGAACACTGCTCTAGTCCTGCTGAAGTGTGAACACCACCCCAGTCCTGCTGCAGTGCGAACATTGCCCTAGTCCTGTTGTTGTTTGAACACTACTATCCAGTACCTGGCTTCCGTTCCTGGCTCCTGTTCATGGTTCCTGTTCCTGATTCCCGCCCCTGGCTGATCCTCTCCGGTCTGCTTCCAGTGCATTGCTGACTCCAGTCATCCTTCTACATCTCCTCCCTTGGTGTGTGCCTGTCCTGCGTATCTGTCTCTCTGGTGTTTTCCACCTTAGTACTCTGTCCGTCTGTCCGTCTGGCCAGCTGTCACGAGTATTGTCTCACCCCAAGAGGTAGCGACCTGGTGTACCTCCTCGGGAAAGCCTATCCCCACCATCAGGGGTACTGTGAAGAACGGGAGGTACACTTAGACAACGCCCTTAGGGGAAGACATTCTCGTGACACAGTGGATCCACATCCACTGATCTTGACAGAGTACTTGTAATTATACTACTTTACTGTTCTTCTTAACTACGTAGGTAGAAAACAGGCTGTTATAAATGTCTTAGCTTTTATTTTGCCTATAGGCACATTTTTATTGCAGGGTGGCCAGTGTCTGAAGCTGTGAAACCCCCTCTATGAGCCAGAGAGAAGAGCTAGATATTGCTATATGAACACGTCACCAAGAGTCACTCTCTGCAAGGACACCAGACTGTGGTCTGAGGAGAATAAAAATATTGAATAAAGCTATAATGCCATTCTAAAACATAGATGCCTGCTATTACTACATAAGCAGAATACGGGCTGCTGTAAAGTGTTTAAACAGGTTGTCCAAGTTCAATTAAATCAAAGCTTCAATAAATGTGCTAAAATAACTAAAGAAATCCACCTACTTATTCTTTCCTACCAATTTCTACACTTTGCTCTCGTTCTCCCCCAAAATATTTATTTTCCTGAGTACAGCAGTGATGTCCCATACACACCATGCACTGCTGCAGCCAAGCATTGGCCTCAGACGTCATATAGTGCTGTAATTTGGCTGTATGGTGATGTGGTGTGCACTGAACATCACTGCTGCAGCCAGAAAGATGTCATCTTTGCAGGACCGAAGCGCAGCACTGAAAGTGGCAAGGGAGAAAAATGGTATCCCATCTTTTGTTATGTTAGAACATTAACTGTTGATGGGAGAGTTTTATCTGAATTTGGATAAGACCTTCAACTTTTATATTTTGCATACAAAGCAAGATTTATTGTTTTTTGGGTTGCATGCATAGCACTAATACATTCTGCAGCACTGTACACTAATTGGAATTAGATACAGGCAGATAATTTAGGTTAAGGTGACTTGTCAATTGAGAGAATGAATTGAATGTCCATGTTAAGCTTGTGGTTATGCATTTACATAATAAAATTTTAAAAAAATAAAATACTTTGAGAAATAGAAGTTAATTGAAACAGTATGGGCTTACTTTCTAAAGGTTGAGATGGTTGACAGTCACTGGTATTTATCAGCAGAAGGAATCTCTCCACGGGAAGGGAACAGTTTATTATCACCAGCATAGAAACTCAAACCTGCTGACACTGCTCCCAGCTGGGACCATATGAAGTGAGAACAGAACAGAACAGTTTGCCCTGAGGAACCCTACCAGAAGAGGACAGAAAGTGATGTGTGCTTAGGAGACTATGAAAGAACTGTCAATGAAATAAGATTCATACTAGGATATAACAGTGTCCCTAAAGGTAAATGAACAAATAGTGTTTTCCTGTAAAGAAAGAGCAAACAAAGACAGTCCTGTGAAAATCCTTTATGTTTATGGATGTGTTGAGGTCTAATAATATTTTAGAGCAAAAATTGTGGCAGAAATCTTCAGCCTAGGATGAATAATATTGTGGCTAAAAAGTATTTATGAAATCACAGTTCTGACTATAAGACCGCCAGTAAGTCAAATATAATCAGGTAGTGAAGTAAAAAGTAAAATCACAGAACAACCACTGCTAAAACGTAACCTTTATTAGGTAGTTTAAAACAATAAATTGCCCCCAGTTTGTGTAGTTACAAAAGGCAGGGCATGAACTGGAGTCAGAAAACTGACCCTGCCTAAAAAATAGAATAGCTGCCCCAATAGGATTGATCCCATGCCAAGAACCTTCTGATATCCCTGGTAAGTCCCTGACACAGAATAAAGCCACTGCCAGAAGTGTGTGTCCATTATTTAAAGATTGTATCAGTCTTAGTCTAATGAATCGATACAAATATTATTTTGCCAAGATACTGAAAAATATAAAAAAATGAGTTATCCTTTCACAAATATCCTGTGATAATTTTCACAATTATTTTGTGATATCTCCAACAAACTTGTAGTGTCAAGTGTGTACGGTATAAAAATCACGTCCGTTATGCCATAGTTCATCAGGGGACAAGGATGACACCAAGATATACTGGGTATGAAAACACATCAACCAGATAGATATAAATTAGATGACATTCATATATTTCAAGACGCTGGTCGATCTGCTAATGGTGTCAGGGAGTGTGACTATCTGCATAAAAGGAGCAAACAAAATGAAAGAACAGAACAGATAAAAACAATATGTCAGCATAAGGGCTGATCACGGTTGGTGGGTCAGTCACTCACGGTTAAGACCGAGACTGTAAATTTCTCAAGTAGAGCAGGCAAGGCACTCCTAGCTGGTCAGAGTGTAGATAGTTCATCTTTTGTTTCTTTTCTTTGAGGTGACTAGATGCCAGTCGGAGGCCGCTTTCTCTGGCGGTCTCTGAGGGTTCTCTGGAAGACAAGGGGAGATGTTCCAGGAGGCTAGTAATTTGGTTCCCTCTTCTACGGATAGGATGGAGTGGATGACACTGTTTTTGTGCAATAAGATTTTTGTCGGAAATCCACATCTATATGGGATATTGTGATCCCTGAGGGCAGGGTAAAGTAGCCTTCTTTGTTGCCGGGTAGCAGCAGATAAATCCGCAAATAGTTTCACCCCAGTAAATGGGGCTGGTAAGTCACCATGTTTTCTAGCCGCAGCCATCAGGGCGTCTTTGGCATGGAAAAAGTGGATGCGCGCAAGTATGTCTCTAGGCGCTGTGTCGGTAAGATGGCGTGGTCTCGCTATTCACATTTGGAAGTAGCAATTTCATCAAATCTTGAGCAAAGGAACATAGGTCTTGTGTCTGCACATCTTCCCCAATGCCACGAAACTTCACATTATTCCTTCGGGACCTGTCCTCTAAGTCAATTACTTTGGCTTTTAGAAGATCTACTTTGTCAGAGAGAGAGTTATGGGAGTCTACTAATTAATTAAAGGTATTGGCGAATTCGCCCATTTTATCTTCGACATGGGAGACACGGCCTTCAAGCTGAGTGACGGAGGCTTATAATGGTTTTATGAGAGCAGCCATGTCCTCTGATATAGACGTACTAAAGGCCATCAGCATATTGCAGGGGCTTCCGATGTTGAAAAAGTTTGCAGTGATATAATCGCTGAATTTTGGTTGCTCACCGGCATTTCTTCTCCCTGATTAGCATGGTTCTCTGCAGTGTCCCGTCTAGACCTCTGCTTGGCGGGGCTTGAGTTCGGTGATGCTGGAGCGGATTTTCATTCTCTCAGAGGTGGCAAGTGAGCGGGACTTAGGTTGTCCCTTCCCCTGTCCGCCAGGGATCAGTTATGTGGATACGATCCATCACCAAGGGATCCGTGGAGAGGCGTAGGAGAAGGTCCGCTGATTCCCGCTTCCGCTCTGGGCGACGAACCAGGGGACTGCACCGCTGCGCTTGAGGTAGATGAGCGGGAGGCCGGGGATGAGTCAGCTGCATCTTTGTCTTCTTCCCGGTTAAAGAAGAAGTCTAGCTTTCCCTGCTTCTTCATAGACCGCTTACCCCTCGTCATCATCTGGGTGTTTGGGAGATTCATATAGAGATTCATGAAGCAATTTAGAGACTGTTCAACTATATTTAGCTATGTTAGTCGCTGCTAGGGTGTCGGAGCTCTGCAGTTACGCAGCCATCTTGCCCGGTCAGCAAACCAGGTCCAGGACACTAATATTTTTTAACGCAACTTAGACCGAATCGAATCTTATCTGAGCCGAATCTTTTTAAAAATTCGGCGAATATTCGCCAAAGCGAATCTTTGATGATTCGCTCATCTCTATCTGTGATCGATAAAGGGGTTAACATACAAGGATCATCTAGTCTCTGGAGGAAAGTAAAACCTCTATGGAGCTAGACCAGGATAGAATTCAATAGTATACATAGAATTCAGTAGTATACAATAGATCCTTTTATGATTTCACACATGGCCACAATATAAAATTCAGGAGGGGGTGAAGGTTTATCAATAAAGCTAATCTCTCCTATGAGAAAGATGTTGGCATGGAGGGGGAAAGGGGGTATCAATCCCTTAAAAACCGTGTATAGATGTCAGAATTATATATATATATACACTCACCGGCCACTTTATTAGGTACACCATGCTAGTAACGGGTTGGACCCCCTTTTGCCTTCAGAACTGCCTCAATTCTTCGTGGCATAGATTCAACAAGGTGCTGGAAGTATTCCTCAGAGATTTTGGTCCATATTGACATGATGGCATCACACAGTTGCCGCAGATTTGTCGGCTGCACATCCATGATGCGAATCTCCCGTTCCACCACATCCCAAAGATGCTCTATTGGATTGAGATCTGGTGACTGTGGAGGCCATTTGAGTACAGTGAACTCATTGTCATGTTCAAGAAACCAGTCTGAGATGATTCCAGCTTTATGACATGGCGCATTATCCTGCTGAAAGTAGCCATCAGATGTTGGGTACATTGTGGTCATAAAGGGATGGACATGGTCAGCAACAATACTCAGGTAGGCTGTGGCATTGCAACGATGCTCAATTGGTACCAAGGGGCCCAAAGAGTGCCAAGAAAATATTCCCCACACCATGACACCACCACCACCAGCTTGAACCGTTGATACAAGGCAGGATGGATCCATGCTTTCATGTTGTTGACGCCAAATTCTGACTCTACCATCCGAATGTCGCAGCAGAAATCGAGACTCATCAGACCAGGCAACGTTTTTCCAATCTTCTACTGTCCAATTTCGATGAGCTTGTGCAAATTGTAGCCTCAGTTTCCTGTTCTTAGCTGAAAGGAGTGGCACCCGGTGTGGTCTTCTGCTGCTGTAGCCCATCTGCCTCAAAGTTCGACGTACTGTGCGTTCAGAGATGCTCTTCTGCCTACCTTGGTTTGTAACGGGTGGCAATTTGAGTCACTGTTGCCTTTCTATCAGCTCGAACCAGTCTGCCCATTCTCCTCTGACCTCTGGCATCAACAAGGCATTTCCGCCCACAGAACTGCCGCTCACTGGATGTTTTTTCTTTTTCGGACCATTCTCTGTAAACCCTAGAGATGGTTGTGCGTGAAAATCCCAGTAGATCAGCAGTTTCTGAAATACTCAGACCAGCCCTTCTGGCACCAACAACCATGCCACGTTCAAAGGCACTCAAATCACCTTTCTTCCCCATACTGATGCTCGGTTTGAACTGCAGGAGATTGTCTTGACCATGTCTACATGCCTAAATGCACTGAGTTGCTGCCATGTGATTGGCTGATTAGAAATTAAGTGTTAACGAGCAGTTGGACAGGTGTACCTAATAAAGTGGCCGGTGAGTGTATATATATATATATATATATATATATATATATATATATATATTATATATATATAAAGAGAGAGAGAGAGAGAGAGAATAAACGAAAAAACAGCAGCACAAGTCAATTGATGCTATGTGGGTGCAATCCCTCCAGACCAAGGATATTAAGCCAGTGATTATATTGAAATAGAATGAGGCAGCACTCCAAATTCGTGAAGGTGATGGACCGCTTTATTCACCTAACTCGCAACGTTTCAGCCCACACAATTAGGCCTTTCTCAAGCAAAGTGACTAGTGCACAAACCACTTTTAAAATGACAAAGTGGGAGGGATTACATAAGTGAGTAATCAATAAACATAATTGGTCAATAGTGTGTTACATAAAAATGTAATAACATGATTCAGTGTAAAAAAAGTTGCGTCCATAAACAATTCATATCGAGTGTCTTATCGTGCCATAGTTTATAAATCACCATCTATGCCTAATATAAAATGAAATGCAACATATGTCGCCCTTTTCTACATACCCACAAGAGCATCATTATGGAGGACACAGCGTCTCATTATTACGCCATAACGGCGTCTGCAAAGAACAAGTGTGCATGCTCACAGAAAAAAATTATACTCAAAGTACGTAAGGCCGATCATGTGACCAAGAAGGAGTTGCTATTGCAGACGTCACACATAGAATTCCAGTCTGCTTCATAGTGTGACCGGCGTGCCCTCTCGCGCGTGTGCAGTAGTCTGCCCATACACCGTACCTACTCTACACATGATATGTTCGGGCGCATGCGCCCCAAATCGCTGGATGTGACATCATCGGTGACGACTAAAAATTGGGTAATGAGCCATGTATTAGTGCAATAAGCTGTTACCTTCCACAATTGAAGGCATGAGAGGGAGAATTATATATGAGAGTATATAAGTTCAAAACAGGATAGTGGACTACTGTAACAAGGTCCTACCATCTATTTTAAAAATTAACTTTTATTACTCCACTATTAAAAATATTATCATCTTATCATTGACAAAAAAATATTTACCCTATGTGTGCATTATTTATTAAAAACACCATATAGCAGCTAGTTGTGATCCTATGTATTGCAGGTGCGTCCAAGGAAATATAAGAGGTACTGTGCTATTTTTAAGATCAAAAACAATTTTCTACATGGCATTCAACCTTATGTCCATAGGTACATATACTAATATTTCTATTTTATCAGTTAATGAGCAATGGATGATGTCCTTTTGAATAGGGCTAAGATTCCCCACAGATCAACATCGGTGCTATATTGCGATCCTAGATCACGTCTGATCTGGATCGCTCAAGCATCTAGATGTTAGTGTGTACCTATAGGGCTGGTGCTCATTTATAACAGCCCCGTACTGGCATTTAGCAGAGGTCAGTTGCCTTTACCAAGGAACACTGATTATTTTTCCTGCCTTGACTTATTCGGGTGTCTAATACATGCCGACAGTCACAAACTAATTGCTATAGCCATTTAAAACAAAAAAGTGAGCTCCCCCAACATGTTTCGCCACAGATGTGGCTTCGTCAGGGGCTAGGAGCTATCAAACCCGATTGTATGGTGTGGCGATCTTACATACTCTTATCAGTACCTCCCCACTGGGGTGGCCTCCAATCACCAATCTATCGGGCACTACATAAGCTTAGCTGGAGATGTAATTGGTAGTCCGCATAATCCTTATCATGATGGTATTGGTCAGGGGTATATCCCTCCCTTATTGGAGATAAGTTTCTCCGTCACTTACCAGGTGCGCATGTCCATGGACTTTAAAACTCTCGATCCCTTTTAGCTTCACTGCGCATGCCAGCCTTTATGGTTGTATGCGCATGACATGAGACTTAGAAGTATTTAGTCTCTTCCATGTTTCTCTGCGCATGTCACTGTTCTTTGAGACGGGAGAGAAAGAAATCACCCACTGCGCATGCCCCCTGACTTAGTCTTTCTCACCACCAGAAAATTATGGGTATTCAACTGAGGTCATTAAAAGGGAAATTTATATACACATCAATATTTTATAAGATGGATAGTCCCCACCATTTAATTACAGGTCTTCATATTCACTTATTAATATATTAGTATATATATAGTTACCCATCAATACATCAATATATCAAAATATTAATCAATACATCAATATAATGGTAAACATTTCCATCTTATTTTTATAATGTGTATCAAAACCATTGTTTATTTATATTTTTTTATATATGTATATTCCTATTTCATTTATCTATTGGTTGAAGTACTCTTCCACCAAAGTAATCAGCCATGTTTAATAAACCGATATATACAAATTTAAAATGTATCAATAAATTGATCTCAGTATATCTATATCGACTCTATCTCCAAATGTTAAGCTTGCAGTTATACCATAGGGTAAAAAGTCTGAGACTACTCTTACTTATGATATTTTTACTATTAATTACTATTACTCTTAGATTGTTTATTGTATATTAGTTCCCTTATTTTTCTCTCTATCATTATTATTCATATAATTTGGGAACAATTATTCCCTAAATCAAGATTTTTTAGGCATTACTAGAGATGTATAATCAAATAGATATGTTGATATTTAGATAAAAGGTGCAAAAGTGAAACCTTCATTAAGGCCACTGGGGGTCATAGTTCTGAGCCGATGAATCCAGCGTGCCTCACTTTGCAACAATTTTTTATCTATATCTCCCCCCCTGGGGCCCATCTTCAATTTCTCGATGCCCCAGAATTTCAAAACCTCTGATTTTCCATTATGGAAGTAGTTGACGTGTCTTGTTATTGCTGTATCCTTATTTGTACCTATAGCACTTTTTTTTTTGAAGAAATGTCGTCATATACCTGCCACATCATATATTGGGGCAGGTATATTGACGACATACTAATTATTTGGGATGGCACCTTAAATCACTTTAATGATTTTGTTGAAAGTCTAAATAATAATAATATAGGAATGAAGTACACATCGGAAATACAAAAAGAAGAGATTTCTTTTTTAGACTTAAAAATTAGCCTACAGGAGGACGGTACTCTGAGTACTGACATCTACAGGAAGGAAACTGCCACAAATGGCTATTTACATTGGAGTAGCTGGCACCCTCCCCCCTTGAAGAGGGGAATACCGGTGGGACAGTATCTCAGAGCACGGAGAAACTGTAAAACAGAAGAAAGTTTCTTGAAAGAAAGTAGTGAACTGTATAGGAGATTCAAGGACAGGGGCTATTCTACCAACTGCCTTAAAAAAGCCTTTAATAGGGCCAAGAATAGTAAAAGAGAAGACCTTCTGAAAGAAAAACCTAAGAGGGAAAATGAGGTCATCAGATGTGTTGGGACCTTTGATGGATATGCTGAGGTAATGAAAAAAATACTCCAAAAACACTGGCATATTCTATTGGCAGACAAGGATCTGAAGAAGGCAGTTAGTCCCTATCCAAACATCACTTACCGTAGGGGACCAAATTTACGTGACCTTTTGGTCCACAGTCTTCATGACCCCAAAAGGATGGAGAGCGAAGGACGATCCTCATCTGGAGGCTCAGCACCATGTGGGGACTGCACTTTCTGTAAATATATACCAAGAATTAGAACCTTCAAAAATCCTGTGGATAAAAAAGAATACCATATTAGACACAGGATTACTTGTAAGACCGAAGGAGTTATCTATGTAGCGTGCTGTACTTGTCCGAAATTATACGTTGGAAAGACAGTCCAGGAACTAAGACGCAGAATTTCAGGCCATCTAAGTGCTATAGGTACAAATAAGGATACAGCAATAACAAGACACGTCAACTACTTCCATAATGGAAAATCAGAGGTTTTGAAATTCTGGGGCATCGAGAAATTGAAGATGGGCCCCAGGGGGGGAGATATAGATAAAAAATTGTTGCAAAGTGAGGCACGCTGGATTCATCGGCTCAGAACTATGACCCCCAGTGGCCTTAATGAAGGTTTCACTTTTGCACCTTTTATCTAAATATCAACATATCTATTTGATTATACATCTCTAGTAATGCCTAAAAAATCTTGATTTAGGGAATAATTGTTCCCAAATTATATGAATAATAATGATAGAGAGAAAAATAAGGGAACTAATATACAATAAACAATCTAAGAGTAATAGTAATTAATAGTAAAAATATCATAAGTAAGAGTAGTCTCAGACTTTTTACCCTATGGTATAACTGCAAGCTTAACATTTGGAGATAGAGTCGATATAGATATACTGAGATCAATTTATTGATACATTTTAAATTTGTATATATCGGTTTATTAAACATGGCTGATCACTTTGGTGGAAGAGTACTTCAACCAATAGATAAATGAAATAGGAATATATATATATAAAAAAAATATAAATAAACAATAGTTTTGATACACATTATAAAAATAAGATGGAAATGTTTACCATTATATTGATGTATTGATTAATATTTTGATATATTGATGTATTGATGGGTAACTATATATATACTAATATATTAATAAGTGAATATGAAGACCTGTAATTAAATGGTGGGGACTATCCATCTTATAAAATATTGATGTGTATATAAATTTCCTTTATAATGACCTCAGTTGAATACCCATAATTTTCTGGTGGTGAGAAAGACTAAGTCAGGGGGCATGCGCAGTGGGTGATTTCTTTCTCTCCCGTCTCAAAGAACAGTGACATGCGCAGAGAAACATGGAAGAGACTAAATACTTCTAAGTCTCATGTCATGCGCATACAACCATAAAGGCTGGCATGCGCAGTGAAGCTAAAAGGGATCGAGAGTTTTAAAGTCCATGGACATGCGCACCTGGTAAGTGACGGAGAAACTTATCTCCAATAAGGGAGGGATATACCCCTGACCAATACCATCATGATAAGGATTATGCGGACTACCAATTACATCTCCAGCTAAGCTTATGTAGTGCCCGATAGATTGGTGATTGGAGGCCACCCCAGTGGGGAGGTACTGATAAGAGTATGTAAGATCGCCACACCATACAATCGGGTTTGATAGCTCCTAGCCCCTGACGAAGCCACATCTGTGGCGAAACATGTTGGGGGAGCTCACTTTTTTGTTTTAAATGGCTATAGCAATTAGTTTGTGACTGTCGGCATGTATTAGACACCCGAATAAGTCAAGGCAGGAAAAATAATCAGTGTTCCTTGGTAAAGGCAACTGACCTCTGCTAAATGCCAGTACGGGGCTGTTATAAATGAGCACCAGCCCTATAGGTACACACTAACATCTAGATGCTTGAGCGATCCAGATCAGACGTGATCTAGGATCGCAATATAGCACCGATGTTGATCTGTGGGGAATCTTAGCCCTATTCAAAAGGACATCATCCATTGCTCATTAACTGATAAAATAGAAATATTAGTATATGTACCTATGGACATAAGGTTGAATGCCATGTAGAAAATTGTTTTGATCTTAAAAATAGCACAGTACCTCTTATATTTCCTTGGACGCACCTGCAATACATAGGATCACAACTAGCTGCTATATGTGTTTTTAATAAATAATGCACACATAGGGTAAATATTTTTTTGTCAATGATAAGATGATAATATTTTTAATAGTGGAGTAATAAAAGTTAATTTTTAAAATAGATCCAGAAAGGAATCATACTAGCCTAGCTACTTGAAATATTGATCTTGAAAGATTCCGGATCGATGGCTGACTTAAATTATGTGGTTAAGGTCCTACCATGTTACATGGTATCAAATGCCACTCCACCCGGGGCATCCAGGAGTGCCAGCACCGCCAGTAAAACTGACAGGGGCTGGCACCCGTGGGGACAATGGATCAACAGGGGCATTTATAGTACCTCTGTTATTCACCATCATCCAATGGGAGCCCCAAGGTGTCACTGCGGCTATCCCACAAGGTGGACCTAATAAGAGGTCAACATACATCAACCAGTATCCAAATTAAAATATGAATGATAGCTCTTATCGATATATCTAAAGGCACTATATTAAGGTAAGTACATACAAGAATCACAAGGGCTCATCCCCTAGCCCACCTCGTCCGTGAGTGTCACTTTTATCATTCGGCACATAAAGAAATGCTTAACCAAAATAGTAAAATTATAAATAAAAATAAGAATTAAAAAGGATGCTTTCCCATTCTGATGGTCTCGATGAGGCATCATCGGTGTCTTTATTGAGATCTAGAAAAGAAGAAAAAGAAGAATAAGCACAAGTCACTACTCCAATTCAATGGTCATTTTAGGGAACACTACAAACAGGGATATAGGACAATAAGACGCATCAAACCAAATAAAAGTCAATATTGAGTCTACCTGGCTTAAGAGTGTTCAATTTATAAATCCATTCTAATGCCTTGCATTTTAAAACGCGTTCTCTGTTGCCCCCCCTGTTTAGTGGAGGGACATGATCAATGATCATGAACCTCAAGTCTTTATCCCTATGCACAGCCTCTCCAAAATGTTTAGGAACTTGTAAATCCTTACGTTTCTGTCTAATGGTATATCTGTGTTGTATCATTCTAGTTTTAGCATCTACGGTCTTTTTCCCAACGTACCTTAAATTGCATGGACAAATCAGGACATAAATCACATGATTCGAATTACATGTGAGGTAATATCGAGTCATGTAATTCACTCCAGATTGTGGACATGTGAACGCCTCTTCTTTGTTCATAAAGAAACAATTAATGCAAGACAGGCAGGGATAGCACCCCAATCTCTTCTGTCCAATGTATATCTGAGCCGGAACCGTAGACCCTCCATGACCAGCCTTCACCAATGAGTCTTTCAAGTTCAAAGGACGGCGGTAAGACATAAACGGTGGATTCTGAAACTCCGGTATATGTTGCAAGCCACCAGATAACGTGGAGCAATGTTTCCGTAAAATCATTGCTACTTCCGTGCTCCGTTCAGAATATGTAGAGATAAACAGAATACGGGTACCCACTTCCCGCACCTGAGCTTCAGAACGCGTGGCTCCCTCCCTGTGAGTGATGTTTTATCTATGACGTCTAACTAGTTTTTTGGGGTATCCTCTTGTATAGAATTTTTCAGCCTCCTCATCAAGCCTCTGTTCCCTCACCTGTGGATCCTGAACTATCCTCATTATTCTTAACAGTTGACTCAAAGGTAGGGAATTAATCATGCAGCGTGGATGGCAACTATCAAACCGCAACAAACTGTTGCAGTCAGTAAGTTTTGAGAATAGATCTGTGGTTAAGGAATGGCCCTTGACTTGTACCCATGTATCTAAAAACTGTACTGCGACCCGTGAATGGACCAATGTGAATTTAATGTCAGGGTCTATGGTATTTAAATATTGATGAAACAATTCCAAAGAGTCCTCAGTGTCCTTCCAGATGAGGAAGATATTGTCTATGTATCACCACCATCCCAGCACATTACTGAAATGGTGCGACACATAGACAGACTCCTCCTCAAGGTGGGCCATATAAATGTTGGCATATGTAGGGGCCACATTGGACCCCATCACTGTACCCCATAACTGTATAAAAAACTGACTCTTAAAGGCAAAATAATTCCTGTATAGCACCATCTCCAACAAGGCAATAATAAACCTGTTACATTCCCCAGAGAGAGAGTCACCATTAAGACATTTCTTCACAGCCTCTACACCCCTACTATGATCGATAGAGCTGTAGAGGCTGGTAACATAAAAGGAGCCTAGCACAGCTGGTGTGGTAATAGAAATATCTGTTATTTTTGACAAAAAATCACCTGCATCTTGAATATAAGAGCGGGTACCGACAGCATACTTACGCAGTATTTTATCAAGAAAAATGGCAACGTTGGAGAACACTGACTCCCTACCGGAAACAATAGGTGTACACGGTGGGTCAATCAAACTTTTATGAATCTTAGGCAAAATATATATAACCGGGGTTCTAGGGTGCTCTACCCACAGAAAGTCATAAAGACCTTGGTCGATAATCCCGTGACACTGCCGTGTCCAAGATATAACGTAGGTATCTCATTACGTCAAATTTGGGATCAACATTAGACAGTTTGTATATACCTTGGGATCAGCCAACTGTCTCATAGTCTCCTTTTCATAGGAGGCAGTATCCATCACCACCACTGCTCCCCATTTGTCGGCGAGTTTGATGGTAGTCAATTTGTTCTCCTTTAATTCTGTCAGTGCCCGTATTTGTGCAACAGTAATATTAGCGTGTCTAAAAGGCAAATTTTCACTCCTTGTCTTCAATGCCTGAATATCCATCTTAACAGCTTGTATATATGCATTAATAGCTGGTATGTTGACAATTGGGTTAAAATTACTTGGATTAGACAGGCCCATTCCTTTCAAAGTTAACTGTGTAGTTTGAGAACCGATATTCGGACTAAAGGAACTGTCTGAAAACCAAACTTTTAATTTAATGTTCCTAAAAAAACAAAATAAATCACATTCAAGTCCAAACCAATCGGTTTTGATGGTGGGGCAGAAGGACAGGCCCTTCTCAAGGACCGAAATCTGATCAACAGTGAGGGGGACAGATTAAATATTTACCACTATGTTCTTTTTCGTAGAGTTCTCCCTCTCATTAGTCTGGGCTCCTTTTTCGCCATTTATGTTGTCTTCGTCCCCCACATCTGGTTTTAAAGGATCTGCCACCATTCCTAAACCAAGAATCATAAGAAGAGTTCAAAACCACATCACAAAACACATATTGAGAGTCACGTGCTGCCACCGACATACTGTTGTTAGAGGCCATGCTTCCACCTGGTGTTTTACCACCTGATGTTCTACCACCACACTCTATTAGTCATGTCTGTATGCCAGTTATAAATTTTGCCCTTGTAATCATCCGCATCCCGAGTCCATTTCTGCCATTTGATGTTCTGTTGTTCTGTCTTGAACTTCTCAAGATACGTGTTTCAATTATTAGAATATGCCTCCCATTCTTCACTTGTGAGCGGTAAGAGATGCATCTTTTTTTAACTACCCCGTCTATTACGAATCTAAAGAAAAAATTTGAATATGAACAAAAACGCATTGCATCTATGGAACTGCATCTTACTACATTGTGTGAATACTACAAAAGCCATAGAATACCGCGTGGGATGAGATCACAGTTAAGACTGAATTTGTTTTCCTCTGATCTGGACTTTTCATTACGTTTCACTCAAATATCTAATAAGTATGCGTTTGATATTATCTTACTTAATATTGAATTTTGAATTTACAGAAAGACTTGGCCACTGCCAACCCTAAACTCATGGGAATTGAGAACCAACTTAAAAGTCTCCTGAGTAGTGAAGAATGGGAGGCATATTCTAATAATTGTAACACATATCTTGAAAAGTTCAAGACTGAACAACAGAACACCAAACGGCAGAAATGGACTCAGGATGCGGATGATTACATGAAGGGCAACATTTATAACTGGCAAACAGACATGACTATGGTTTAGCCAATTGCACGCTGGGTTTGTGTATTCTCAAGCACTATACGTCAGACCATCAATTTAATATGTTTAATAGTCATCTTGAGTTGCTATATACGTTATATGTTGTATATATGTTGTGTGGTATAGCGGTCCCATCTGGCTCGAAGCAATTTCTTTGCCACCTATTAATTTTGTCCGACGCTATTGTATTTGCTATATAGGCTTGATATAGATCAATTTTGTGTGGTGTACTGTATTTCACATATTGATAGCAGTATATGAGTTGGAATATACTCCCATTGGTTGAACCCAGCTTGGCTGAATAGCCCACTATTGTACATCAATGATATTCATGTTTCATGGTTGAGATAATATACTTACCTGTCTATATCATTGACCATATGGATAGTCATTCAACGACACCTCATTTATGTCCACATTTTGTGTAGATGCTTAACCGTTAACATCTGTTCCAAGGCATGTGGGAATATATTTCTTGTATATCTAGTGTATATTCTTCATCTACCCCATGACCCGTTAATAGTCTGATGTGTGGGTGCTACTGGCATTACATCGCTGTTGTTTTGGTTAGGTTCCTACATGAATTTGCTGGATTCTCATAGTCCCCTAATGATCCCCTCCTGAGAGGTGAAACGCGTTGGAACGGTAATGGTATCTAGGAACCTTTTGTTTATTGTGGTACCTTTATATTCAATAGATCTATCTGGAACTTGAAATTTAGCTGGGAACTATTTTTTGTCCTAGTTTTTGATATTTGATTGTCGAATTGTTTGAAGGGACGGATAATAATTTACCAATTTGTGCTTAACAGCCCTGTGTATTATTTGTTGTTATTTTTTGTATATATATACTTATTCGCTGGTGTGGTGTCTTTTAACAGGTTAGATTTGGTGGTGGTCCCTTTAGGTACTAGGGCCTCAATAGGGTTTATAGGAGGTTCCTGGTACGGGATCGCCCCTGTTGGGGCGGCCATTCCGTCTGAGGCAGGGTTTTCTAGGATAGGAAAAATTAGGGATAGCATTATACACATTTATATTCCCGCCTCTCTGGAAATCAGTATTTCTGATATTTCACTGCAGTGGTGATTTTCTTTGTTTTTTTGTATTTGCCAGTTATTCTTTTAAAGAGACACTATTAAAGGCAAAGTTTTATAGTGGTATTTTTTCTGTGATTTACTTTTGATTAGAGTACCATTTACTATTGACATAGTAAATGTCAATAGTAATTGATCTGGTTAGTAATTGACCAGAGCTGTGATTTGTTGTGTCTATTCCTTTACACTATTATTACTGTTTTTTTTTGGGATATGGCTGTTTTTTTAAATTCATTTTGTAATAAAGATCAATGGCTCTTAGAGGTGAATGAAGTGTTTTTGGAAAAAGAAATATTCTTTTCAAATAGTGGGTCTTTTTTAGAGATGAGCGAATCGATTCGTCGATTCGTATCGAATCTTGGGAATTTTTAGCTGCGAAGCGAATCCGAATATTAGGTGATTCGCTTCGGCTTTGTACGTAGTTTGTCCTATAAATTATATGCTATTGCTATGCATAAGTTACTGTATACGCTGTTGCGTATGAATTCAATTCATTAGCGAACTTTTACTGTTAGTTCGTTTATCGTGCGCAAAAGCCCGGGAAGAAAGTGGTCACCTGACCTAGTGGGCAGGGCTTGCTCTGATTGGCTCAGGCACGGTAAGCCAGTGACGCATCACTTCTGCTGCAACTGCTGAGACGAGCAGAAGCACTGTGTGTGAAGTTCTGAGACCTGTTTTGTGAAAATTTGATATAATAGCTCTGGGAATCCATATTGCACATATCAGGGATACTGCAGGGCAATTGCAGGGCCAGTTCAGGGCTAGTATTTAATCAGGCAGGGAGAGAGAGACAGGGAGAGATAGGGAGAGACAGGGAGAGACAGGGAGATACAGGGACAAAGACCAGCTGCAGGGCCGCAGAGTGAATTGAAAAATGTCTGGAATGGATAAGCAAAAGGGGTCCAGTTCCATCCAGACTTTGAGCTCTAAAAAAAAGGAGAAGGTGGCACAGGGCAGCAGTGCCAAAGGACCTGTAGCCGGAGCATCTACTGGTAGTATTCGCAATACTTGGCCGTTGTTCCGCCAGGCTAACCCACCGAGGCGCAAAATTGTAGTGGAGAAGAAAGTAGATGAGGTAGTGGAGTGGATGGCACGCTCATCTTAGTCTCAGCCGGATGATCTTTTGTCATCTGCTGATACAGTATCTATATGTTGCCAGGGGTCAGACTCGTCCTGCTCCACCATTCCACTTAAGCAAACCCCGTCATTTTCTGCCACCTCTCGGGCTTCAATGTTCCCTCCTAGTGGTGTCCCTTCTGCAATTTCTAAAAAAAAAAAGCCACCAAAGCCCACCTTATAATCTGGCGGTTATAGAGGACAGCCTCCCTGAGGATTTCTTAGAGGGCAGTCAGAGTTTGGACTGCCTGGAATTGTCGGTTGGTGGGGAACAGCCTAATTTGCATTCCGAAAAATGTGTTGTGGAGGAGTCTGATGATGAATCTGATGTGTTAGGCTGGAGGACCTGGGAAGCGGATCGGGCTGGTGAGGAGGATTTGAGCTCAGAGGAGGAGGGTGGTACTAGTAGTGGCAGCAACAGAGGGCAGAAGCGAGTTAGGCCCAGGGCTAGTGCTTCCCTGGGAACTAGCGAGACCCCAAATATAGTGGGGCCGGCACCAGGGTGTAAGCGTGCAAGGGCTACAAGCTTGGCCAGCTGTGGAGGGCACACGTCGGGTGTGTGGAAGTATTTTACCACTCTGCCGGGGGATAGCAGTATGGCCACGTGTAATTTGTGTAAACAGAAATTCAGCCGTGGGAAAGCCACAAATATTGGGACCACTGCTCTGTGGAACCATTTGAAGCGGCGTCATGCTGGCAATTTAGAGCAGCCCATTAATACTAAACAGCTGGTTACTTCTCCCGGGGTCCCTTCTGTCAGGCAGGCCGCATCCAGGGCCATAGCTTAGCCCGCATCCCGGGGTGTACCTAGTACATCCACCTCATCATCGCCCAGTGCGTGCATGTCTCCACCTCCTCTCATTCGGCAGCCATCCATTGCCGAGTGCGTGGCCAGGAAGCAGTTTTAAGCCACAAGTAATCCGACAGTGCGCAAACTGAATTGTCACCTGACAAAGTTGCTGGCTGTGCAGTCTCTGCCGTACCAGCTGGTTGACTGCCCAGCTTTTAGGGAGCTAATGGCTTGCGCTCAGCCACGCTGCCAGGTCCCTAGCCGCATTACTTCTCCAACAAAGCTATCCCCGCCCTTTACTCCCACGTGGCTGACAATATTGGACGCTCCCTGCAGCTGTCTCTCTGCAGCACGGTGCACGTCACGGTGGACACCTGGAGCAGTACTTACGGCCAGGGGCAATACATGTCCTTTACTGCCCACTGGCTGAATATATTTAGTGGCAGCGAGGCAGGAACCCCCCAGCAACCGGGTCAATTGCTGTTGGCACCTCCACATGCTTTCCAGCCAGGATTGCAGCAGACCACCCAACAACTATCCGCTTCCAACTCCATGGGCAGTCTGCCTGCTGGAGCCTCAGGGCTGCTCCTTCATATCACATGTGCCAGGTGAAACGCTGCCATGCAGTGTTAGACTGGCCAGCGCTTGCAGCATTACATGAAGCAGCAAATAGCGTGCTGGATGACTCCACGGCAGCTGGAAGTGGGCAAGGTAGTGAGTGACAATGAGACAAATATAGTGGCAGCTCTGAACCTGGGTCAATTCTTGCATGCTCCCTGTATGGCACATGTCCTAAATCTAGTGGTGCAAAGATTTCTAAAAACATTCACTGGCCTGCGCACAGTGCTGGCAAAGTCGCGGAAGCTTTGCACTAATTTCAGCCATTCATATGTATCTCGCCATGCTCTGGTGGAACTGCAGCGTCAAAACGGTCTTCCGCCGACCCGGTAGAATTCCACTTTTCATATGTTGCAGCGACTCCTAGAGCAGCGTAGAGCAGAGGACGATTTTGTCCAGCAGCAGCCAGAATCTTCCACCATAGGGAGCAGGTGCGGCTTTGATTTCCGGCAGTAGAGGTTGGTCCGAGATGCCTGCACTGTTCTAAGGGACAGCTGCGGTATGAACGACATAATTTCAATAATATTTGTGCTGGAAAAGACACTCACGCTCATGCATCAGGGGGCAATGGGGGAAGGAAATTCCTTTTGTCTACCCGCCATGCTGTCACTGTAGGGGAGCCCCAACGCCAAAGTTCCCTTGCGGAGCAGGAGGAGGATGAGGATGAGGAGCTTCAGTTAGAGGAGGGGGGAGGAGGAGGATTTTAATAGGGGGGATAATGACAAGGAGGAGGAGGAGGAGACCAAGGTGGAGGATGAGGATGATGAGACTTTCAGGGACACAGCGGTTTCTCAGAGAGAGGCTGAGATGGAAAGAAGTGGCCTCTCAGGCACGCTGGGCAGGATGGAATACTGGCTGGCGATGCTTCTGGACCCGCGGTATCAATCCAACATGGGGGATTGTTTTCCTCCCCAGGAAAGGGAAGAGAAATTAGTATCATTGCGGGAGAAGCTGTGTAGTAACCTGGCCACAGCTTTCAGCCAGCCCCAGCCTGCTGCCAGCTTGTCTGAGAAGGAGGTCCGGCCGAGTCATCTTCTGCCACAACCAGCAGCAGCCAGTTAGGCCTAATTAGTATGATGCAGGAATTTTTCTCTGCAGGCTCCCAACAGCTGCAGCCAAGTGAGTAGGCCCAGGTCACCCGCTTCAATGAGCAGGTTCAGGCATACCTGCAGTCTGGCTCGAAAAGCCTCTTCTCAGACCCCCTGGACTTCTGGGCAGGCAGATTACAACAGTGGCCGGAACTGTCCCACTATGCACTAGGGCTTCTTTCCTGCCCAGCCTCAAGTGTCATGTCAGAGAGGGTTTTTAGTGCCGCCGGGGGACAAAAGGACAAATCTGTCACCAGGCAGTGTTCAAAAAAATACCTTTATAAAAATAAATAAAGGCTGGATTACATCCGAATTTCATACTCCTCTTGCTGATGCTGATGGTGATTAGATCAGGCCTTGCAGGGCAGAATAGTCTGAGTGTCTTCTCACTGTTGCTGTCGGCCAGGCCATAATTTTACAGACAAATGTCTTGTGTCATGTCAGCTGGAGCGAAAATACAACAGTTACATGTTATATTTTCGCTCCGGCTGCCTCTCAGCAGGGGTTAACGTGCTGTGGCCAGATCCGCGGCCCGCCCCCATTATAGTGAATTTGGGCCGGAGCACGGTTCCGGCCCCACACGTGTACCTGCGGCAGCATGGATCCGGAGGGACCCTTCACCCGCCGGATCCGGGCTGCCGCTAGTGTAGAAGTAGCCTTACATTCAACTCTAATGAACAGTTGTAGCTACATGGAAATAGTTTGGGGCTGGAGGATCCCGTTCCTAACCACTAGTGCTCTTACTGCAGCTGCACTCCCACGTAGCTTGGATGAAAAATAAATTAAATATGTTTTACACTTACTAGAGGCTGCAGGTACTTCAGGGGCCGTCCTGCCTCGACGGTAGTGACGCAGTCATTGACGGTGCTCTGCAACATAAAAACGTACACAATTGTTAGATGATGACTCTTTTTAATACTAACACATACTACTATTAAGATATTATGGGTGTGAGAGGGGGGCCATATCATATTTTTTTCTTCTAAAAAGGTATTTATGGCAATAGATAACGTTATCGTCGCAATAACTTTCGTTAACATGGTGTGGTAGGAATACTTTGGATATCGCCCACTCACAGTAGCTGCAGCATGGGCACGTCTTTGAGTCCGTGTGTAGGAGGAGGAAGCGCTAACTATGAAGGGGCATATAAGGGTACTTTCTTTCAAACTAGTGCATTTGCCTGACACAATCGAGAGAACGGCCAGCACCATTAACAATAATGACTAGAAAACCTTCACTTAAGTTGTTTGGGTCGAGAGTTAGAGGCGTTGCCTAGCATGAAACAAAATTACTGCAGCGCACTACACACGACCATGTTGTCCTTCTATACTTTTTTTCATTATTGGCAGTGACTGCTGGTATATATACAATACAGTGCACTAATTTTTTTACATGTTTTTACTTATCAAATATTTTGTTACTCACCCTGCCATATCTCTGCACGGATCTCATTAAGCCGCTCTGGGCATTTGGATTTCAGATCGGACCATTTCCGCTGGATCTGGCCCGGGGTCCACACGGTGTGGAAACAATGGCGCACGCCTTGGATCACCTGCTGGATCACCTCCTTCTTACGCTGGTTTGGATGGCGGTGTGTGCCATCGTAATCCTCTCTGTCCATCAGCCGGACCAGGAATTTCAGCTCTTCAGAGCTAAATGATGAGGATCACCTGGATGCCATTTTCGAATATTCGCTCTGCCTCTGAGGAATGCACGCCGCGGCCTCTCGTCGTGCGCGCCTGCGTATTACATAATCGCGTAGACAATAGTACGCTGAGGATTCGTACGCTATTTGTACGCTCATGCGTACGTCTTCTAAGAAGTTACGTACATTTTTTAAATGAACGTTCGTTATTAGTGCGCGAATGTTAGCTAATAGCACATAATAACGTATATTTTGTACGCAAATACAACGAATCTATTCGTCGAATAAACGAATCTTAGGAAAAGTTCGGCAAATAATTTTTTGAATGATTCGCTCATCTCTAGTCTTTATCAAAACTGTGTTTAAAGAACTCTATAATATACATAAAGAGTTCCTGAAATCATAGTGGGAGATTCAGTCTCTCAATAATTATATCAAGAATAAAATTGTGCTGAAAGGCCTGCGTATACCAATTCGTCCGGCTAATCGGGCAGTATCTCCTGAATTCATTACTAAATGGGAGAATGAACTGACAGAGAGCTTATTACGTCTTATGAAATTACTCCTTGAACAGGAGACAAGCAACTTTAGCCGGATTGAAAAGGAATTGGAGAACCTTACTCAAGCAGGCTTAAAATTTAAGGATCATACAGAATTCTAGAAAAAGGAAGGAGAATTACAAAATAACATTGAAAAGTATAAAGCGATTCTCATTGAACGCAAGCACACAGTTCACAAAAGATCTACAGGAATTCCGTAATAAAACGGAAATGTCGATACTATCTAAAGCAGGGGCGTTGCTAGGGTATCAAAAGATCCGGGGCCCCAGCCCCAATGAATATGGCCCAGTTGTCTAAGTCGACCACCTGCCCCCCCACACACTACACTTTCCTGTACTCGCTATAGAGCAGCACATACCTGTCACATCCAGGGCCTCCAGGTGACGTCTCCTCTGATGTAGATCTTCTCTGTCATCATCTTCTACATTCGGTCCAGACAACTTCTCTCAGCCGCTCGTCTCTGCAGAGTGTGACACACAGACATCTTAGCTTCCTCACTTTTCTTTCATCCCTAATCTGGAGTCCTAAGGCTACATGCACACGACAGTGAAAAACGGACATGTGATGGACGTTTTTTTCAACGGCCCTCACACGTCTGTTTTAAGACCAATGATAGTCTATGGGGTTATTCACACAGTAGTTTTTTGATGGTCAGTGAAAAACAGACGTCTTGTGCGTTTTTAACTGACCGACTGCCCCCCATACAATTGAATGGGTCTGTTTTTAACGTCCATTTCTCAGAAAGGCATTATTGAATAAAACATCCGGTAAAAATGTCTGTTGTGTGCATGTAGCCTAACTGTGTTATCCTGCTGCTCGCTGTGCTCCCCAATACCACTAAATACTGTCCTGAAGAAATATGAGTGTCCCCATAGAGCTCCTCAAAGTCCCACCAATTGTAATTCCCTTCTAGAATGCCCTCATTAGTAATACTGCCCCCTACAGTTCCCCCATCAGTCATAATGCTCCCCAACAGTGCCCCCATTAAGAGAGAAGTAGTAATAAGAACGTCAATGTCCCCTGGATTTATAATACCTCTACAGGCCCCCCTACAGTGCCGCCAGTATTTATATTGCCCTCTACTGTTATAATGCTCTGCCTGAAGTGCCCCCATTATTTATACTCCTCCCTGTAGTGCCCTCAGAAATTCCTCAGCCCCTCCACCATACAGCCCCATGTAAATAATAATATTCTCCCTCCCTCTGCTGTCCCATGTAAATGACATGACACCATCATTCCAAAATACAGTCCCATGTAAACATCGCCATGCCCCTGCCACCTCCAACATTCAGTCCCATTTAAATAACATCACCCCCTCCCACACCAACATACAGTCCCATGTAAAAACCATCCCTTCCTTCAGCCCTAATAACCACAACTCCCAGCATTGCTCTCCCTCTCACTTACCTCTTCTCATGCTGCAGACTTCATCACAGCTTCTTCCCCAACTTATCTTCACTCCTCAGTGCTATACACTCCTGCACTGGTCACATGACAGTGACATCATCGAAGGTCCTTCTCAACAACATCCTATTACACTGGTCACATGGACTGTGATGTCATCACAGGTCCTTGAGCTTTTCCAGTGCATTAGATTCAATTGTATTGCTGTCCTAAGGATGGCAATACAGTTATATCTAATAGGCAGGCAGGACATTCGGGGCCTGGAAGAAAAGATCAGGGCCCAGGCCCCGAATGTTTTAGCCTAGCAACGCCCCTGATCTAAAGGGCTTTCTTTTCTACCGACACACTAATTTAATTGCTTTGAATGGATCAAGGATATCAATCTCTTTATGAGAAAGGTGGGATGGCAAGATATTTTCTCAAGCTGATAAAAAAAGTGCAGTGAGTTAGGTCTAGAGACGGACGACTTGAAAGGTGTTGAGGATTTAATGTCCCTACTCGAGGACAATATCAATGAAAGGGGACATGGTCCTTTCACAGGCCTAAAAAATAAGAGCACAAAATTCCCCCCGAAAATAGGTGGGGACCTCCATCTGGATATTTTCTGGACTCCCGGGAACTTGAGATCCTCCAGATTATTAACCATCATCATAATTACACCTTTGAAGAAATCAGTGGTCTACGATCTTTGCATTCTAATCATAATTTGATGGTGGTTCTCAATGTTCAACAATATAAATCGATGTGTTTGTCTCTGTTGACTGATCAAACCAACTATGAAGTATTAAGAGCTGACCCGACCCTACACTTACCTTTAGGGCTGAACTTTCCCTCATACTGGAGGAAGCGCTTGATCGATAAGAGAGAATTTGAATATACCCAAAGTGCACAAGGGCACTAACCCGCTTAAGGGACGTCCAATCGTCTCAAGAATTGATAGCCTTACACAAAACACGGGGGCATACATCGATATAGTTCTGCGCCCTTTGTTCTGTCGCTGCCTTCATACCCTCGTGACACCACGGATTTGCTGAAACGCTTAGAAGGAATCACGATAGATTCTAACACTAATTTTGCCTCCATCGATGCTGAGGCGTTATACACGTCGATTCCTCACAGCAAAGGCCTTGCCGCCGCCAAACATTTTCTAGACTCCAGAGGCATTCAATTGCACGCACACAATCAATTTGTGATTCAACTCCTTCAATTTGAGCTTACGAGCAATTTTTTTTGTTTGGTTCCAAGTTCTACCACCAGCTCAGGGACACCGCGATGGGTAGCCCTTGCGCGCCCACGTATGCCAACTTGCTCCTGGGCTGGTGGGAGGACACCATTGTTTTTTCTGAACAGTACTCTCTATGGACGGACTCAATAATTCTTTGGGTCCATTTCATAGATGATATCTTTTTGCTGTGGACTGGGACTACATCAAAATTTAGGGAGTTTATGACTAAACTGAATGATAACCATATAGGGCTTCATTTTACATTTGACATCGCGAGGGACTCCATTGCGTTTCTAGATGTACTCATTAAGCGTGGGGATAACAATCGAATTGAAATGACCCTGTTTAGAAAAGAAACTGCATCAAACAGCCTTTTATGCTGGAATAGCTTCCATCCTACGCCCCTTAAAAGGGTTATCCCCAAAGGACAATTTCTTAGAGTAATCGAGTTCGAGAAAGAAGCTTCAAACCTTTTTTCTCACTTTAAAAATAGGGGATACCCTTCTAAACCTCTTTTTGAGGCATGGGCCACAGCGAACTCTAGGAGACGTACCTCTCTGTTACAACCACGTACCCAGGTATCCCAAAATCTAATACGGGTAGTTGGGACATATGACACAGGGATTCACGGAGTGCGACAAATATTAGAACGATATTGGTCACTATTAAAACTCGACCCTGATCTAAGGAACGTTATTCCAGAACACCCTATGATTACTTTTCGTGGGGGGCAGAGCCTCCATGATACTCTTGGGAAAAGCCACTTTGAACCACCCCTAAGCAACACATGGTTACAAACGAGGAAAAAAGGCACCTTCAAATGTGGCTGTTGCAAGTCAAGTATGTATATATCAAATATATTAGGATGGGTGATAGTTTCACTAATAGCATGGGGACTAAAACTTACCTGTGCAGACAATTTTCTAATTGCAATACGAAAGGAGTTATCTATCTGGCTCAGTGCTCCTGTGGTTCTAAATACGTTGGTAAAACCGGCAGAGAGTTTAAAAAACGTATTTTGGAACATATTGGAGATATTAGAAATAGGCGGGACAAACCGCTGGCGAAACATATTCAAATTCAGCACAAAGGTCAACAGATGAAAATTGATTTTGGGGTCATTGAAGTGATAAATCCTTGCATTAGAGGTGGCGATGTTGACAAATTGCTGCAACAGAAGGAATCCCGATGGATCTATGCCCTTAAAACTACTTCACCTCATGGCCTTAATGAGACAATTGAATTTGCCTGTTGTATTTAATTATTGTGGATACCAGCCATACCTTGATCTGTATTGAAGTGGGTGCTGTCTATCGTATATCCTTTTATTATCATAAATAAATTATGGGGAAACAGCCATCCCCTGTGGGCACCTTGTTCTCATAACTGGCATAAATGTTCCCAATATCTAGGGACTTATTCCTTTTATTACTTATACACAGCCACTAGAGATGAGCGAATCTATTTGCCGCTTCGTAGATTCGTATCGAATCTTGGAATTTTTCAGCTGCGAAGCGAATCCGAATATTAGGTGATTCGCTTCGCTTTTGTACGCATTCGCTACGTAGTGTGTCCTATAAATTATACGCTATTCTACGTATAATTTAGTTACTCTATACGCTGTCGCGTACGAATTCAATTCAGCAATGCAGACTTTTCCCTGGTAGTTACTCTATACGCTGTTGCGTACGAATTCAATTCAGTGATGCAGACTCCTCCCTGGTAGTTCCGCCCCTTTCTCCAGCGCGGGAGGATGACGAGGCAACTCAGCAAATTAAGTTGCGCATTCGTGCGCCTCATCCCTTTTTCCCCCTTTTTAGGTCATTTGGATTACAATTTTACCTATGTGGATTACAAATTGCGACTGAGTTTGGGACTCTGCTTCAGTTCTATGACAAGCGTCAGAAGAAAGCATGAGCATACAAGCGTGAGCATACTAGGTTGGTGATATTTAAAATTTTTATATTATACCTATAATAATGTATTTGCACTTTACCATATATATGTCTAGAATATTCGCTCTGCCTCTAAGGAGTGCACGCCGTGGCCTCTCCTCGTACGTGCCTGCGTATTACGTAATCGCTTAGACAATAGTACGCTGAGATTCGTAAGCTATTTGTACACTCATGCGTATGTCTTCTAAGAAGTTGCGTACATTTTGTAAATGAACGTTCATTATTAGTGAGCGAATGTTCGCTAATAGCACATAATAACGTATATTTTGTACGCAAATATAACGAATCTATTCGTCGAATATACGAATTTTAGGAAAAGTTCAGCGAATGTTCGGCGAATAATTTTTTGAATGATTCGCTCATCTCTAACAGCCACGCAGTTAGAATATTAACTTTTTATTCATATGGTTTCAAACTAAATACTGGCGCTGGGAAGCACCATTGAGTCTTTGTTTACCTGGTTACCAAGATCTGTAGTTCCGCTCATGTGACCATGGTCGCAATCACGTGATTACACAAGTGATCGACCTCCGTTCTGGCGCGCATTACATTCACAATTGATCATGCGAGACGCGCCGGTCGGACGCTTTAAAAGGCGGAAGTAGGGGTGTCTGTTGCACTATCCATCCATCCATATTGGGTCACCTGGACCGGACGTGACTGGGCAGTACGCAAGTATATAGCTTACCCCCACTGAGAATGGGGGCGAAGTTTTATAGTGGTATTTTCTCTATTTAAACAGAAATGACTAATAGAAAGCGTGGTGGTAGAACATCAGGTGGTAAAACACCAGGTGGAAGCATGGCCTCTAACAACAGTATGTCGGTGGCAGCACGTGACTCTCAATATGTGTTTTGTGATGTGGTTTTGAACTCTTCTTATGATTCTTGGTTTAGGAATGGTGGCAGATCCATCAAAACCAGACGTGGGGGACGATGACAACATAAATGGCGAAAAAGGAGCCCAGACTAATGAGAGGGAGAACTCTACGAAAAAGAACATAGTGGTAAATATTTAATCTGTCTCCCTCACTGTTGATCAGATTTCGGTCTTTGAGAAGGGCCTGTCCTTCTGCCCCACCATCAAAACCGATTGGTTTGGACTTGAATGTGATTTATTTCATTTTTTTAGGAATATTAAATTAAAAGTTTGGTTTTCAGACAGTTCCTTTAGTCCGAATATTGGTTCTCAAACTACACAGTTAACTTTGAAAGGAATGGGCCTGTCTAATCCAAGTAATTTTAGCCCAATTGTCAACATACCAGCTATTAATGCATATATACAAGCTGTTAAGAGGCAAGGAGTGAAAATTTGCCTTTTAGACACCCTAATATGACTGTTGCATAAATACGGGCACTGACAGAATTAAAGGAGAACAAATCGATTACCATCAAACCCGCCGACAAAGGGGGAGCAGTGGTGGTGATGGATACTGCCTCCTATGAAAAGCAGATTATGAGACAGTTGGCTGATCCCAAGGTATATACAAACTGTCTAATGTTGATCCCAAATTTGACGTAATGAGATACCTACGTTATATCTTGGACACGGCAGTGTCACAGGGGATTATCGACCAAGGTCTTTATGACTTTCTGTGGGTAGAGCACCCTAGAACCCCGGTTATATATATTTTGCCTAAGATACATAAAAGTTTGATTGATCCACCAGATAGACCGATTGTTTCCGATAGGGAGTCAGTGTTCTCCAACGTTGCCATTTTTCTTGATAAAATACTGTGTAAGTATGCTGTCGGTACCCGCTCTTATATTTGAGATACAGGTGATTTTTTGTTAAAAATAACAGATATTTCTATTCACACCAGTTGTGCTAGCCTCCTTTTATGTTACCAGCCTCTACAGCTCTATCGATCATAGTAGGGGTGTAGAGGCTGTGAAGAAATGTCTTAATAGTGACTCTCTCTCTCTCTCTAGGGAATGTAACAGGTTTATTATTGCCTTGTTGGAGATGGTGCTATATAGGAATTATTTTGCCTTTAAGAGTTAGTTTTTTATACAGTAACGGGGTACAGTGATGGGGTCCAATGTGGCCCCTAGATATGCCAACATTTATATGGCCCACCTTGAGGAGGAGTTTGTCTATGTGTCGCACCATTTCAGTAATGTGCTGGGATGGTGGCGATACATAGACAATATCTTCCTCATCTGGAAGGACACTGAGGACTCTTTGGACTTGTTTCATCAATATTTAAATACCATAGACCCTGAAATTAAATTCACATTGGTCCATTCACGGGTCGCAGTACAGTTTTTAGATACATGGGTACAAGTCAAGGGCCATTCCTTAACCACAGATCTATTCTCAAAACTTACTGATTGCAACAGTTTGTTGCGGTTTGATAGTTGCCATCCACGCCCCATGATTAATTCCCTACCTTTGAGTCAACTCTTAAGAACAATGAGGATAGTTCAGGATCCACAGGTGAGGGAACAGAGGCTTGATGAGGTGGCTAAAAAATTCTATACAAGGATACCCAAAAAAACTAGTTAGACGTCATAGATAAAACATTACTAACAGGGAGGGAGCCATGCGTTCTGAAGCTCGGGTGCGGGATGTATGTATCCGTATTCCGTTTATCTCTACATATTCTGAACGGAGCATGGAAGTAGCAATGATTTTAAGGAAACATTGGTCCACGTTATCTGGCTTGCAACATATGCCGGAGAATCCAGAATCCACCGCTTATGACCTACCACCGTCCTCGGAACTTGAAAGACTCATTGGTGAGGGTCTATGGTTCCGGTTCAGACATACATTGGACAGAAGAGGTTGGGGTGCTATCCCTGCCAGTCTTGCGTTAATTGTTTCTTTATGAACAAAGAAGAGGCGTTCACATGTTCACAATCTGGAGTGAATTACATGACTCGATATTACCTCACATGTAATTCGAATCATGTGATTTATGTCCTGATTTGTCCATGCAATTTAAGGTACGTGGGGGAAAAGACCCTAGATTCTAAAACTAGAATGATACAACACATATATACCATTAGACAGAAACGTAAGGATTTACGAGTTCCTAAACATTTTGGAGAGGCCGTGCATAGGGAAAAAGACTTGAGGTTCATGATCATTGATCATGTCCCTCCACTAAACAGGGGGGGCAACAGAGAACGCGTTTTAAAACGCAAGGAATTAGAATGGATTTATAAATTGAACACTCTTAAGCCAGGTAGACTCAATATTGACTTGAATTCTTGTATGTACTTACCTTAATATAGTGCCTTTAGATATATCGATGAGAGCTATCATTCATATTTTAATTTGGATACTGGTTGATGTATGTTGATCTCTTATTAGGTCCACCTTGTGGGATAGCCGCAGTGACACCTTGGGGCCCCCATTGGATGGTGGTGAATAACCGAGATACTATAAATCCCCCTGTTGATCCATTGTCCCAACGGGTGCCAGCCCCTGTCAGTTTTACTGGCGGTGCTGGCACCCCTGGATGCCCCGGGTGGAGTGGCATTTGATACCATGTAACATGGTAGGACCTTGTTACAGTAGTCCACTATCCTTTTTTGCACTTATATGCTCTCATATATAATTCTCCCTCTCATGCCTTCAATTGTGGAAGGTAACAGCTTACTGCACTAATACATGGCTCGTTACCCAATTATTAGCCGTCACCGATGGTGTCACATCCAGCGATTTGGGGCGCATGCGCCCGAACATATCATGTGTAGAGTAGGCACGGTGTATAAGCAGACTACTGCGCACACGCGAGAGTGCACGCCGGTCACACTTTGAAGCAGACCGGGATTCTATGTGTGACGTCTGCAATAGCAACTCCTTCTTGGTCACATGATCGGCCTTACGTACTTTGAGTATAATTTTTTTCTGTGAGCATGCGCACTTGTTCTTTGCAGACGCTGTTATGGCGTAATACTGAGACGCTGTTTCCTCCATAATGATGCTCTTGTGGGTATCTAAAAAAGGGCGACATATGTCGCATTTCATTTTATATTAGGCACAGATGGTGATTTATAAACTATGGCACGATAAGACACTCGATACACTCGACACAACTTTTTTTACACTGAATCATGCGATTGTTTACTTATGTAGTACACTGCTGATCAATTATGTTTATGGATTGATTATTTTTTTATATACACTGAATCATGTGATTACATTTTTATGTAACACACTGTTGATCAATTATGTTTATTGATTACTCACTTATGTAATCCCTCCCACTTTGTCTATATATATATCTCTTAATAATATAAAAATGAATTTCTGTCTGTCTGTCTGTCTGTCTGTTCTCTATGCGCGACCAAACTACTGGACTGATTTTCACCAAATTCGGCACACAGGTACATCAGGTGTCCGGGAAGGTTTTAGACCAGGTCTCATCTCTCTAGGACGTACCGTTCCCGAGATATTCCCAAAATATGATCTCCATTAGCCAACATTACAACTGGGAGCTTTGGTTTTAAACTCCAACTGCCATTCTCTACAAAGCCACACAGGGAGGGCAGGTTTCCATAACAACCAGGTAATTATCAGCAGCTGAGGATCTCATCCATTTCTATTCACTGACACTGTTAAAGGTATTCCGGTTACCATAAATATAACTTATGTTTTTTTCTATTACTACAGTTCAGTAGTAATAAAAGATGTTTTCCTCCACTGCTGCCTATTGCGTGGGCTCATAAATAAGCATGGTATTGACCTTTAATTCAGGCCACCCTAAAAGAAGTACTTAAAACCCCCGCCCCAGGTCTCACTAAGCCACACCCCCAACTCTGTCAGGCCACACCCCCTTTCACTCCGCAGCCAACAGAGATTGAAAAAATAAAGGTAAAAATCAACTTCTGTCAGCTGCAGGGATGGGTGGGAGGTTGACTTTCTTTCTGCAACAACACACACAAACATTAAATAAAATAGATTAAATCCACCCATGCGAAGCTAATCCACGCCCCCGACTCTGTCAGGTCACGCCCACTCTGCAGCCAACGGGAATTGAAAAAATGAAGGTAAAAATAAACTTCTGTTTGCTGCAGGGGTGAGAGGGTGAATTTCTCTCTGCAACGACACACAAAAATTTTAGATGAAATAGACTAATTATAGACTACAACCGTTTGAAGCCTTTTGCTAAGCCACGCCCCGTCTCTGTCAGGCCACGCCCCCTCTCACTCCGCAGCCATTCTGCAACGACACAGAAACATTAAATGAAATAGATTAAATGCACCTATGCAAAGCACTTTGCTAAGCCACGCCCCGACTCTGTAAGGCCACGCCCCCTCCCACTCCGCAGCCAACAGGGATTGAAAAAATAAAGGTAAAAATCAACTTCTGTCAGCTGCAGGGATGGGTGGGAGGTTGACTTTCTTTCTTCAACGACACACAGAAACATTAAATGAAATAGATTAAATACACCCATGTGAAGCGTCTTGCTAATCCACGCCCCCGACTCTGTCAGGTTACGCCCCCTCCCACTCCGCAGCCAATGGGGATTGAAAAAATAAAGGTAAAAATAAACTTCTGTTTGCTGCAGGGGTGGGAGGGTGAATTTCTCTCTGCAACGACACACAAAAATTTTAGATAAAATAGACTAATTATAGACTACAACTGTTCGAATTGTCTTGCTAAGTCACGCCCCCAACTCTGTCACACCACGCCCCCTCTCACTCTGCAGCCATTCTGCAACGACACACAGAAACATTAAATGAAATAGATTAAATCACCTATGCGAAGCGCTTTGTTAAGCCACGCCCCCAACTGTGTCAGGTCACGCCCCCTCCTACTCCGCAGCCAACAGGGATTGAAAAAATGAAGGGAAAAATAAACTTCTGTCAGCTGCAGGGGTGGGAGGGTGAATTTCTCTCTGCAATGACACACAAAATTTTAGATGAAATAGACTAATTTCAGACTACAACCGTTCGAAGCATCTTGATAATCCACACCCCCAACTCTGCCAGGCCATGCCCCCTCCCACTCCGTAGGCAACGGGGATTGAAAAAAATCAGCTGCAGGGGTGGGAGGGTGAATTTCTCTCTGCAATGACACACAAAAATCGTAGATGAAATTGACTAATTTCGACCATTCAGTACTAATAAAAGATGTTTTTTTCCACTGCTACCCATTGCGGGTCCCCATAAATTACCATGTCATCGACCTGTAATTCATGCCACTCTGACCCCCGCCCCAGATCTCGCGAAACCACGCTCCGACTCTGTCAGGCCACGCCCCCTCCCACTCCGCAGCCAACGGGGATTGAAAAAATGAAGGTAAAAATCAACATCTGTCAGCTGCAGGGATGGGAGGGAGGATGACTTTCTCTCTGCAACGACACACAGAAACATTAAATGAAATAGATTAAATATACCCGCGCAAAGCAATGTTTTCTTCCACTGCTACCCATTGTGTTTCTTCAAATTACCATGGCATTAACCTATAATTCAGGCCACCCTGAAATGAAGGACTTAACCCCCCCCCCCCCGTGTCCCGTTAAACCACACCCCCTCCCACTCCGCAGCCAATAGGGATTGAAAAAATAAAGGTAAAAATCACCTCCTGTCAGCTGCATTGACTTTCTCTCTGCAACGACACACAGAAACATTAAATGAAATAGATGAAATATACCCAGGCGAAGCCGGGTCTTTCTGCTAGCATATATATATATATTCATAGAGTGCTAGTTACTGTGAGTACTGTGTTGTTTTGTTTAGACAGGGCCCCATAGATATAGAGACATTACTAAGGGACAGTTTTTTTTACTCCAGTCCACACTTTACCTTCTGTAAAAAATACACACTGGGGACAATTTGTTGTTTTACCTAATAAAGGTTATGTTTTAGTGGTGGTGGTTCTGTGATTTTAAAAGTATGTGTATAACAGAAATTAGAGCAGTTATATTTTAAAAATGTCACTGTAGATTAGAGATGAGAGAAGATTTGAAAAATTTGATTCGCCCAATTCGCCGAACTGCAACAAGAAATTAAGTTGTCACAAATCACTATAAATCAAGTATACCCGCAGGGGCGGATTGGGAACTTAAAGTGGCCCTGGAAAAAATACTAAAAGTGGCCCCATTTTGTAGTCAGGTCCAAATTGATGGAAGGCAGGACCAGCAATACCATATTGTGGCACATTATACCACCCCAATAGAGCCAAATACCACAGTCCATCACAGAATACTGCCAGCAGCACAAAATACATAGCCAAAAACTTCCACTGGCCGGCCGTGAGGAGGGCCCAGGTGGCCCACTGGGCATCGGCCCACCGGGAAATTTCCCTGTAAGGTCTATGGCCAATCCGCCCCTGTATACCCGGGCCTCTGAGTGTGAAGGCTTAGAAGTTAACCCTGCCAAGATTATATTTACTTTGGTGGACGGGCATTTAAAAATGGTGCCCACTGGCAACCAGTGGTAATGGCGGTTGTGGACTTTTAACCCTTCAGATGTTGTTACTCCATACCAGCAACAGCCCGTGTTTGGTTACCATATTATATGGCAGCTAGTTTTCAGGCTCCTGTCCCTTGTGGAAATAATCCAGCAACCATATTTGATCTATCAACCATGTTCGGCCCATCTGGTTTTGCCCATCTACATGTTCCTGACCTCTCGCAACATGTGCTTCAAGTCTGTTGCTGGCCTGTAACTGCTGAATGCCCTCAAAAAGCTCATCTTCCCTGAAAAGTGGAGCCAGCAGCATACATTACTTGGCTAGCAGAAGGAGGAGCCAAGCTGTTAGCAACGGATCACATGTGCAGGAATTGCTCCCCCGGTTTGATATGTGCAACAGCATATGGGGTCTGAGCAATTTTCTGCCATTTTAGACCACGTTTTTTTCTGTGATTGTAAAATACTACGCAGGTCAGACAATGTTGTTTTCTGTCACATAGAAAGGTAAATGGTGAAAATGTTTGCAAATAAATAGGGCTCAACACAACTCTAAAATCCTGGCTAAAAAGTGTAGTATACGCAGCAACCCGGGGGGGGGGGGTGTAGAGGATAATATTTTTTTATATACAGTATATATATATTTATATATACAGTTATATATCTTCATGTATATTGTGGCAACATATTCTGTAGCTCTCTACAATCAGAGGGAACAAATACAAACAATATCATACATTACATAGCAACAAACAAGTCAACAATGAAAATGAGTCATGTGTGCCCTGCTCGCAAGCACTTACACTCTATGAGGATGGGAGTAGTACTGGACAGAATGGAGATGGCAGTCCTCGGTCTGGGTCTGATCTGGTCACAGTGTTCACGGTGGCTGCGTCTCCATCAAACATCCCTCACTCCTAGTACTAGTTCAGTGATAAGGGGGATGCATTTGGGATGATTGAAGTAGTAGTTCTCTTGGGGTCCTACCTATGTAGAGTATCCTGGCTGGTGGAACGTGGGGTGCCGTTTGTGTTAGTGTGTAAAGTGATAGGCAGGAGGTTGAAATAAAGTTAAACAAGCAACTCTTCTTTATTTGGCAGCAAGTTTCAGAACATGTCCAAACAAGATGGTGGAGCAAAGTCTTACAAGACAGATTCCCAAACACTGGTGTGCATGGGCTGGATTAAGCTTTCTCAAATCTCTATGCCCTCTTAGAAACAGTAATCTGTTTATTATGATACAATTCCTCAAATGGCAATTTCTCTGCTATGCAGTTTTAAGAGAGGTGTAGAAACTAGAGATGAGTGAACTTTTTGAAATTCGATTATTTTCAGGTTCACCAAATTTTTTGAACAGTTTAGTTCAGACCTGAATCGATTCTACCCAAAACAATGATGAAAAATGGTTGTCATGCCTTCTGCAATATTTCATATATTGCATATGTATTATGCCTTGTGTTCCAGGTGTAATTGCTCTAGTGGTTGTCTGTTCAATCAGTTTAGTTAGCTGGAATACAATTTCCTGTATGTCCCTAGGGAGCCACTGTACAGTGCCTTGCGAAAGTATTCGGCCCCCTGGAACTTTTCAACCTTATGCCACATTTCAGGCTTCAAACAAAAAGATATAACATTTAAAATTTTCGGTGAAGAATCAACAACAAGTGGGTCACAATTGTGAAGTGGAACGAAACTTATTGGATCATTTAAACTTTTTTTGTAATAATAAAACTGAAAAGTTGGGAGTGCAAAATTATTCAGCCCATTTACTTTCAGTTCAGAAAACTCACTCCAGAAGTTCATTGAGGATCTCTGAATGATCCAATGTTGTCCTAAATGACTGATGAAGATAAATAGAATCCACCTGTGTGTAATCAAGTCTCCGTATAAATGCACCTGCTCTGTGATAGTCTCAGGGTTCTGCATCATGAAGACCAAGGAACACACCAGGCAGGTCCGTGATACTGTTGTGGAGAAGTTTAAAGCCGGATTTGAATACCAAAAGATTTCACAAGCTTTAAACACCCCAAGGAGCACTATGCAAGCGATCATATTGAAATGGAAGGAGTATCAGACCACTGCAAATCTACCAAGACCCGGCCATCCCTCTAAACTTTCATCTCAAACAAGGAGAAGACTGATCAGAGATGCAGCCAAGAGGCCCATGATCACTCTGGATGAACTGCAGAGATCTACAGCTGAGGTGGAAGAGTCTGTCCATAGGATAACAATCAGTCAAACACTTCACAAATCTGGCCTTTATGGAAGAGTGGCAAGAAGAAAGCCATTTCTCAAAGATATCTATAAAAAGTCTTGTTTACAGTTTGCCACAAGCAACCTGGGAGACACACCAAACATGTGGAAGAAGGTGCTCTGGTCAGATGAAACCAAAATCGAACTTTTTGGAAACAATGCAAAACGATATATTTGGCGTAAAAGCAACACAGCTCATCGCCCTGAACACACCATCCCCACTGTCAAACATGGTGGTGGCAGCATCATGATTTGGGCCTGCTTTTCATCAGCAGGGACAGGGAAGATGGTTAAAATTGATGGGAAGATGAATGGAGCCAAATACAGGACCATTCTGGATGAAAACCTGTTGGAGTCTGCAAAAGACCTGAGACTAGGAAGGAGATTTATCTTCCAACAAGAAAATGATCCCAAACATAAAGCAAAATCTACAACGGAATGGCTCAAAAATAAACGTATCCAGGTCTTAGAATGGCCAAGTCAAAGTCCAGACCTGAATCCAATTGAGAATATGTGGAAAGAGCTGAAAACTGCTGTTCACAAACACTCTCCATCCAACCTCAAAGAGCTTGAGCTGTTTTGCAAGGAAGAATGGGCAAGAATTTCAGTCTCTAGATGTGCAAAACTGATAGAGACATATCCCAAGCCACTTGCAGCTGTAATCACAGCAAAAGGTGACACAACAAAGTATTAATGAAAGGGGACCGAATAATTTTGCGCGCCCCACTTTTCAGTTTTATTATTATAAAAAAAGTTTAAATTATCCAATAAATTTCGTTCCACTTCACAATTGTGACCCACTTGTTGTTGATTCTTCACCAAAATTTTTAAATGTTATATCTTTTTGTTTGAAGCCTGAAATGTGGCAAAAGGTTGAAACGTTCCAGGGGGCCGAATACTTTCGCAAGGCACTGTATCTGTCACATGAGTTGTGACACCAAGTGAGCTCATGTAGGGCCCATTTTTTCTCTCACTACCTGCTGAACTAGCAGCATCTGAAGTAATCCTCCTCATGCAAGCCTACGGTACTATTGCTGATATGTCCAGATTACCATCTAGCATTTTATATTTATATGTTAATGCATATTGTGAATATCTTCTGCTGTTATTGTCTACTCAATGGTTATTAGTTAGAGACCATGCTTGTCACAGGTCAGGAACTTCCCTGTGCATATGTCTATGGCTACCAATGTTCCCTCTTATTGCAGTGTTGTATTTCATGCACATGTTCATGTCTGTATATAGATATATATATATATATATATATATATATATATATATATATATACAGAGGAGCACCCAGAAATTTTGTCTTGGGGGAGTCTGAGTATAAAGGCAGCGCACTTTAGGCCCCATCCAATGTTATAAGCCCCTCCTACATATAATAGGCCACTCCTAACAACACTGTACAGCTGAAATTATATTGTTGAGGATTAATGTAAGAGTCTCACCCTCATCCTACATAGACACACTGTACTTAATATTCAGGTCCCCAACATAAAGCTACTGTAGTCAATAAAATATTATTTTTCCTCCTTGTGACAGGACTGTTTCCCAGACTGCCCACCACGTGGCTCCATGGCAGGAGCTGTTTCAGCTTCACTTTCTCCCTCCTGGTCCTGAAGGCGCCAAAAGAGGAGAGGAAGGGGAGCTGTGCGATATTTAAGGTGTGTAGGATAGGATGGGAGGAGCCCAGCTCTACACATCATACTGAGAGGGGAGGGCCTGCCCTGGCTGCACTGCCTGCTTTACATTATACAATAGACAACAGCAGGCTACAGCCAGGAAGCTCCTCCCCTCTCCTCCCTCCCCCGATCTTGCTTGTGGCATGTCGTCCCCCAACCCCCCCGCCACCTGTCTGCAGCCTGCTGCCCCCTTGGCTGTCCTCACCAGGACAAGGCCCCCTGCCTCATTTGCAGCCACCACCATGCTTATAGCTGCCCGGCGCAGTGTCTCCTCTCCTACATGTGACTCAATACCTCTTACATCCAGTGATGTCACCTTTGGTGTAGACATTCCATTTCTTCATCTTCTCCGTTCAGACAAGACTACCATGATTACTTTTCAGCCATTTCTCATCTCTGCAGAGATTGACAAACATACATTAGTTTCCTACTTTTCCATCATCCTTACTAGAAATGAGCGAATCATTAAAAATTCGCTTCTGCGAATAATCCACAAATTTATGACAAGATTCGTTCTTAATACGAATTTATTCGGTCGAATTTGCGTTAAAAAATAATAGTTGTTTTGCGAACAAATTGTTTTACTGCACAAATTAGGAACATACAGTCTAAGCATTGTTAAAAGTATGCTACTGAACTGAATGCGTAAGCATTAGCGTAAAAAATGCGTACAAATCCTTAGCGTACTGTTGACTCGCGATTGCGTCATACGCACACACACACGCGGCTAGGCCGCGGCTTACAGTCCTCAGAGGCAGTCCATATGAGGTAGAAAAGTAAGGTGCTCACTGTTATCTATCCGGCTAAGTGCATAATTTACTAAAAACACCATACAATAAGTGCATAATAGGACACTTTGCAGTACCTGAAAAAGAATAAACACAATGGGCTAAAGTGCTTGAACATTGCTGAACCTGTAAAACCATTATTGCTAAAATACTGCAAAGATATAATTAAGCAAACATTTTAGTGCAATCAATTTTACATTTGCAAGCATAATAGGCTTAAAAATTCAATTGTAATCCACGTGAGGTAATTTTGTAATCCAAACAGGTAACGTGTAATCAACATGGATAATGGGGCTCCCAAATAACCTGAAACAAGTGCCAACTAGCTCTCACCCGTCAGGTGCAGTCCATGTTGTGGCTCCCATAGGTCCTTCAGAGGTGTCCTTTAAATCAGCCAGACTGACAGCCAGTAGAAGAGTTCCTCAGATGAGGGACCTGAAGTCCTTCTCACTGGAACTGCTACTGAATGACATCAGAGGACGCTCCTGCCTCCTGTAGGCCAAGCTGGCTGCTGTGGTTGAGCTCCACTGCCCTCTTCTGCCAGAAGTCGGACTTGACCGGGTCAGGGTGGTGGTCACACTGGTGAGTGCTGCAGCCACTTGCGCCTTCACTTTTCTGGATACTCCTGCCGGGACAGCAGGGGTAAGGACTTCTGGCTGCAGCGGTTGAGGCAAGGTTGCACCCAGTGAAGAACCGCCAGCTCCCCTGGCTGCTGCTGACTTCATTTTCCAGGGTAGTTTTTACTGGATCACCGTGGACTGGAAAGTAAAAGATCCAGCTGAAAGGACTGTGATGGTGGTGGTGGCAATACAGGGATCAGAGGCTCCGGCTGTGGCTCTGGCTTCTCCCTAAAATGGAGGTTGCCATCTGGTGACTCCTGTAGGCAACGCACGCGTCCTTCACCTGGTGGTTCCTCTGGCCAAACTTCTGGTGCTGATGCAGGTACCAGGGGCTTAGACAATAAGGTAACCCGGTAGCAAAGTGGCCTTTCAGGGATGTCATGGGGGTATATTCCACCTGATCCCCCACGTATAGGCTGTGATGGGGTTGGGGCAGGTACGGCCGTTTCACTGACCTGCGGCCCACAAAGTACTGTTTGCCGTCCTCGTCGTCCGCAAGGAAGCCACAGCCTCGCTCCACTGAAAACCATAGGACGGTTCCCTTACGCCGCACTGGTGTAGGGTCTCCCGGCCTTGGATGGTCCAGTACTTGGATGACCCAGTCCTCCACCGCATTCTTGTAGTCCCAAAGGATCTCGGCGTGGGCCATCACTGATGCAGGCACAATGGGATTCTACCGCATGGAAGGTGTTGTTGTTGTTCTCCTCCTGGGCGGCTGCTCCAGCCGCCTCCGCCACACCAGCCGGCACGGCGAACATCGAGTCAGGAGCCAGTGGGATTCTCTTGGCCAGTTGTGACACTGTGATCTCCTCTGAACTGGCCGGTGGTTTGGGGTACTCGCTACCAAACACCATCTCTCCGCACTTTAGTCGCAGTTGCTTCGCCTTGCTGTGGTATTTTGTTCACCACTAGCTTGAACTGGAGAGGAGGGAGGAGTAATGAGGGAGGAGTCTTCACTCCCTATACGTGCAAATAGTTAGTTCCCGTTGAGCCGGGCTGGTTTTTCCTGCTTCTGAGGGGGGGGCGTATCTTCACTTTCCCACTCTTGAGGGGGTGTATCGTCATTTTCCCGCTTCTGGGGGCCGATGGGAGAGGCAAGAAGAATGCGTACGTAGCGTTGAAAATTTTAAGAACATTTACGAATAATATGAAGCGAATCTGAATAAATCCGAATTTGCTTCGAAGTAGGAAAAATGGAAGATTTGATACGAATCTACGAAGCGGTGAATAGATTCGCTCATCTCTAATCCTCAGATCTTCTGAACACTCCATTCTGCCACACCCAATAGTGTGCCCGCTGTGCTCCCCAATACAATACTGCAGAAACAGTCAGACAATCCCCCTGAAAATACTAATACCACACAGATAGTGCCCCGTTCAATAATTATTGGCACACAGTGCCCTAAAAAATAACTTCACCCAGCAAATAGTGTTCCTGAAACTAATAGTATTAACATAATGTCCCACAAAAATAATTGTGCTAAGTTGATTCTGTGTCGGGGTCCCCCCTACAGTAATAATGCTCCCCAAAGTCCAACTAATAGTAATAATTCTCTGTCAGAGAGCACTTAGTTGTAATAGTTCCCAAATAGTAATAATGTCCCAACTGTGCCCCAAAAGCAATAATGTCCCCACAGTGCCCATACTAGTAATCATCTTCCCCATAGTCCCCTAGTAGTCCATATTTTCTAGTTGCAAGGTGCAGAAGTTTAAATCACAAGCAGCATGAAAGCTGCAATAGATGCTAAGCCAGGTTGGAAGACTAAGGCTTAATACAAGGCTGTGAGACTGGCATCTAATGTGTTTCTCACCACTCCTCTCAGCTGCTCACTGGTCAGGTCAGCTGGAAAAATGAGTAGGCCAGACCGGAAACCTAAAACCTAGTCAAGGGTTGTGAGGCCCATAACCTTCATCTTTTCCACATAGATGCATCTTCCTCCTAAAGGCTCTTGCACACAACCGTATGCCCTCCGAGATCATATGAGTGGAGGACAAACGCACCATGGGCGGCCTGACGTACACAGCATCATTGTAATCTATGATGCTGTGTGCCCCCATGTGCACAATCAATGCTGCTCCAGGACATATGGCCCACTCACGGACAGTATGTCTCGTAGGGCATACGGTCGTGTGCAAGAGCCATTACACTGCTTCAGACAAACTACACTGGCAAGGAAGTAGGAACTCAAAACAAACTCAGCTCTACCCTTCTTCCAGAAGCATCCCAATAGAGAAGTTAGAAACTTGCCACAGCAGTACATGACCAAGGGATATTTTAAAGACATTATGTACACACCTTATTATAAGACACACATAGGTGTTAGAAGAGGCAAATAAGAAAACATAATATTTCTTATCAGACCTCAGATCAGACCCCTTATTTTCATCAGACCTCAGATTAGACCCCCATTCTTCATCAGTCCCCCTAAAATCAGATCCCCAATCTTTAACAGACCTCAGATTAGATCCCCAGTCTTCATCAGACCTCCCAAATCAGATCCCCAATTTTCATCACACCTCAGATCACATCCCCAGTTTTCCTCAGACCCCCAAACCTCATCACACCTCAGTTCAGACCCCCAATCTTTATCAGACCCCCAATCTTTATCAGAACTCAGACCAGACCCCCCCCCCAATCAGACCCCCCAATCTTTACTTGACCTCAGATCAGACCCCTAATCTTCATTAGACCTCAGATCAGACAGTAAAAAAAATGAAGCAACTTACCTTTCCTGCTTTGGATGGCATGCTTTTCCTGCACTCACCACTACCTGGTCTTCTACCGACACTGCTCTGCACTGCGACGTGACGACACACAGTGTCAGGTCATAGTATACACCTATGTGTGCTACATCCTGACACTATATGCAATCAGGACACAGCACAGCGGGCACCCAGAAGAAGACCAGGGAGTGGTGGGTACAGCCATTGCTAGCAGCGCTACACTCACCACTCCCCACGCCTTCTGCATACTAATATGATGTTGTCAAAATTTGCTTACAATTTATAATCTTTATTAGGACCAGATGTATCAGTTTGAAAGTGGATCTAATTACTCAGATTAACTTGCATCACTATACGTAGATCTCTAAAATACTGCTAGTATGGATTGTTAGATCCATGATCAGGCTGAGACTTGAAACCATTGTAGTGATGACAAAATGAAGCGTAATGCTATGTACAGTATTGTGCAAAAGTTTTAGGCCGGCAAAAGTGCAAAGTAGGAATGCTGTCAAAAATAGTATTAATAGATTACTTTTTATCAATTACCAAAATTCAAAGTGAATGAACAAGAGAAATCTTAATTAATCATGGCCACCCTTGGTCTTCAAAACAGCATCAATTCTTCTACATAGGTATTGTACATCTGCACACTGTTTTTGAAGAAACTTTCCAAGCATCTTGTTTGATGTAGGCTTGCTCAAATCCTTATGTTTCTTCATGTAATCCCAGACAGACCCCAATGATGATCTGAGCTCTGTGGGGGCCATATCATCCTTTCTAGGATTCCATGTTCTTTACGCTGAAGATAGTTCTTAATGACATTGACTGACTCTATGTTTGGGGGTGTTGTCCTACTGCAGAATGCATTTAAGTTTAAACTATTAACACTTCTATTTTGGAAAGCATTCTTACTTTGCAGCATGTTTTCAACACCTGCCTAAAACATTTGCACAGTACTGCATATTTGTTTATGCAGTTGCCAGTGTGAAATAATATAAAATATAATGTATATTTAGAATTTTAGTGATGGAAAGATTACTGCCAATATGTTTTGTTGATCTGTGGCTCAGTTCCCGAGTTATGATAATTTTTAGTTAATATGTAAATTAGGTCTTTGGTGCAATGAGGGTGTCACCATTGATCTTGCTGCACTGAAGCTCAACTCATGTCTGTGCCCAGTCCCTCCTTTACTGCTTTGCTATTGCCAGACCCTGTCAATCAAAGAAGCCAGAGAGGGGTTGGGTGCAACAAGGGCAATGGTGCCTCTCTCATTGCACCAAAGGCCTAATTTGCATGTTAAGAAAAACTAGGAAATGGAATCTCAGATCAACAAAAGAAAAACAGTGTTTTATTCAGGTAAACCAAAGCTATGTGTCTATGCAGTTGACTAAGGAGGTCGCTGATGAAATTTCCTTTAAATTGTTATCTTAATAGAATATAAATCCGTCTGGAAATTGTTTTCTTATCAAGTCAACAACTTTAAACATTTTCCAACACATGAAGAAAACCTTAGGAAGGGAACATTCAGTCTAGGCTTTTAAATAATTCAGTAACTGGTGCTACGTTCCCTGCAGGTTTGCATGACATTTATCAGGTTAGTCGGAGAGAAAGAGAAGAGCAAGTGTACCTTGTTGTATGAGTTGTGTCTAATTTTTCCATAAGAAATAACTTGAATAGGACATTCGCTTTCACAGAACAAAGCTTTGTCTCCTTGGAGAGGTATGGAAGCTGATACCATGTAGTCTTTTGCATAAATAAGACTGATGTCACTTGCACTGCTATAGCAACAACTTAGCAATAGCAAACAGAATAAACTATTCACAGGAAATACAGCTATAATTGTATAAGGAAATTTCATGTACTTTTTGACAATGGTTCCTGTTTACACATTCTTACTATATGGGTATTTTAAAACGTGTTAAATACTGTAAGATGCTTTGTTTCTATAGACCTGTACAGTCACTACTTACTTAGCGATGGTGGCGCTAATAGGGATGTGCATATCATATTGCATGTGCTTTCATATGTGGTGTCAAACAAACCAAGGTAATGCTATGCTAGAGACAATATTGTTGAAGTCTGGCACTTTAGTTCATACAAACATACTTGGCAAAGCCTGATTTCGTAGCACAGTGGCATAGCGTAGGTTGCCAGGGCCTTGGTCAAGCCATGTATTATGCCCCCCTCTAACCTGTGAACATGCTCCTTTTTACCTACATGCAATTCTATGTAACGCCACAGATAACACAATGATAATGCTCTGAGTACAGATTATAAAGCAGATGTTACCTGAAGTGTCTTTCTCTTCTTCCAGCCGGACACAGCAGCAGCGCTGCAAGAGGGAGATGGCAGAGCCAGCTTTGACAGCCCCACACAGAACTTCCTGATGCTGGCTAGAGTCAAGATGTTAAGGAAAAGGCATTGTGGACACCATGGCTTATGCCCGTTATGAGTTCTGGGGATGCCAACCCTGGAAATGGACACAATGAAAATTGTGTGCATTGTTGTGGTAAGAGACCCTAGAATTCAGTACCCCTATTAGCAACCCCATAAGTAATTCCCTTCATGTTGTGCTCAAAAATAATGTTCCCACAGTACCCATAATATTAATATTGCCCCTACAGGGACCTTAGTAGAAATAAGGCCCCTATTGTCTTACCAGCAGTAAAAAGACACCTCTATAAGGCCCCCCATAAAGCCCACAGTAGTAATAAGTCTGATCTATAAGGCCCCCCTATAGAGCTCACAGTAGTAATAATGCCCTCTATAGTGTCCAGAGTAACATAGTAACATAGTTGATAAGGCTGAAAAAAGACATCTGTCCATCCAGTTCGGCCTGTTATCCTACAAGTTGATCCAAAGGAAGGCAAAAAAATCCCTGTGAGGTAGAAACCAATCTTCCTCACTTAAAGGGGTTGTCTGGGTTCAGAGCTGAACCCAGACATACCATTAAATTCACCCAGGCAGCCCGCCTGATGTTAGCATCGGAGCATCTCATGCTCCAATGCCCTCCCTTGCCCTGCGCTGAATAGTGCAGGGCAAGGGCTCTTCGGTTTACGATAACACACTGCCGGACGGAAGCTTCCACTCGGCAGTGTGTTCGGTGACATCACCGGCTGTAATGGGCCGGCTTTAGCGCTGCCCTAGCCGTTTTACTAGCTAGGGCAGCGCTAAAGCCCGTCCATCAGCGCCGGTGACGTCACTGCTGGGCGGAACCAGGCACCGGAACCGGACTAAATGGCTTTGCCCTGCGCTAATTAGTGCAGTGCAAAGGAGGGCATCGGAGCATAGGATGCGCCTATGCTAACATCAGGCGTGTCTGCCTTGTTCACAGGAGCCCAGAACTGTACACAGTACTCCATGTGTCGTCTGACTAGTGATTTGTAAAGTGGCAGGACTATGTTCTCATCACGGGCATCTATGCCTCTCTTGATGCAGCTCATTATGTAATTGGCCTTGGCAGCAGTTGCCTGACACTGGATTCAACAGCTTAGTTTGCTGTTCACTAAAATTTCTAAGTCCTTTTCCATGTCAGTGTTACCCAGAGTAATACTGACCCTTGTTGTACCCCACTAGTGACAGTGACCCAATCTGAGTGTGTACCGTTAATAACCATCTTCTGATTTCTATCACTGAGCCAGTTACTTACCCACATACAGACATTTTCCCCCAGTCCAAGCATTCTCATTTTATATACTAAACGTTTATGTGGTACATTATGAAATGCTTTGGAGAAATCAAGATATACGTCATCCATTAACTCGCCACAGTCAAGTCTAAAATTTACCTCCTCATAGAAACTGATTAACTTATTTTGACATGATCGATCCCTCAGGAAGCCATGCTGATACGGCGTTATTTGCTAATTTTCATTGAGGTACTCCAAGATACAAAGCATCTCTTAGAAAACCTTCAAACAATTTACCCACGGCAGATGTTAAACTTACCGACCTATAGTTTCCGGCTTTGTTTTTTAACCCTTTTTGAATATTGGCAGGCACCACATTTGCTATGTGGAACACTCCCTGTCAGTATAGAGTCCTTAAATATCAGAAATAAGGGTCTGGCTATCACATTACTTAATTCTCTTAGGGTAAGGGGGTGTATGCCATCTGGTCCTGGCAATTTGTCTAGTTCAATCTTTTTAACACGCTGCTGTACTTGTTACTGGATCAGAGACGGCAGTTTTAATGGGGAATTTACTTTTACATTCTGCATTTTATCTGACAGTTTATTTTCCTCAGTGAATACAGTGTAGAAATAAATATTTAATAGCTTTTCCTCATCGCTGTCTGCAACTCCCCCCTCATCACACTGTAAAGGGCCGACACCTTCAGATTTATACTTTTTACAATTTATATAATTGAACATTTTAGGGTTAGTATTACTCTCTTTGGCAATGAATCTCTCTCTAGTTTGGCTTTTATTTGTCTTTTTCATATTCTATTTTTTTCCTTATAGTTTTTCAATGCTTCCTCACTACCATCCTGTTTTAGTGATTTAAATGCTTTCTTTTTGTCATTTATTGCTTTCTTTATCCTTACCCTTTTATTCCCATAAGGTATGTACCTCACAATTAGATTTTAGGATGCTTTTAAAACTATCCCATTTTGTGGCTGTATTTATATTTTTGAGAACATTGTCCCAGTTAGTTAGGCCTATGGACTCTCTTTGGCTACAATTTGCTTTTTTGAAGTTTGGTATTTTTGTTCCTCCCTGAAGAAACACTCTTTTTAATGACAATTGGAAGGTTATTATTTTATGGTCGCTATTTACCAGGTGTCCCCCAACCTGCACATCTGTTGTTCTGTCAGGTCTATTGGTTAATACTAAGTCCAGTATGGCTGTCCCTCTGGTTGGGTCCTGAACCAATTGGGAAAGGTAATTGTCTTAGGTTTTTGCCAAGAACCTGTTTCCTTTATGAAATATATAGGTTTCACTTCCCCAGTCTATATCTGGGTAGCTGAAGTCCCCTATAATAAGGACCTCATGATTTGCCACCTCGTCTATTTCATTTAGTAGTAGATTTTCTGTAGACTTTCTGTGTGGTATACTAGGTGGCTAATAATAAACTCCTATTAGTATTTTATTATTGTTTTTGCCTCCATGTATTTCTACCCACAGTGACTCCACACACATGTTCATGTCCCTCACTTATATCTTCCCGGAGTGTGGGCTTTAGACAGGACGTTACATAAAGGCACAACCCTCCTCCTCTCCGGTTTTCTAAACAGAATGTAACCCTGTACATTAACTGCCCAGTCAAAGCTATCATCCAGCCATGTCTCAGTTATTCCCACTATGTCATAGTCCTCCTTACACATCGCTAATTCCAGTTTTATTAGTCAGGCTTCTGGCATTAGTGTAAATACAATTGAGATGTTTATGTATATTTTTTACCCTACACCTTTCGTTATGAACTGTTCTAGTCCCTCCTTCCATTCCTCCACCAGTTCCATTACCTAGCCTAAGGTCTCTATCTGCCCTTCTTCCCCTTCCTCTATCTTCCCCTCCTATAATGTAATTACCCACACCCAAAGTCCCTAGCTTAAACACTCCTCCAATCTTCAAGCCATTTTCTCCCCCAAAATAGCTGCACTGTCCCCATTGAGGTGCAGGCTATTGCTACGATAAAGCCTGTAGCCGACAGAGAAGTCGGCCCAATTCTCAAGGAACCCAAACCCCTCCTTCCTACACCAGTTCTTAAGACACTTGTTAACCTCCCTAATCTCCCGCTGCCTTTCTTATGTGGTTCGTGTACAGGAAGTATTTCGGAAAACACTATCTTTGAGTAGAGATGAGTGAATCTTCAAAAATTTGCTTTGGCGAATAATCGCCGAATTTATAACAAGATTCATACTTAATACGAATTTATTCAGTCGAAATTGCGTTACAAAATAATTGTTGTTTTACGAACATTCCTGCACAAATTACAAACATACAGTCTAAGCGTTGTTAAAAGTACACTACTGAACTGAATACATAAGCATTAGCATACAAAGTACGCACAAATCCTTAGCGTACTATTGACTCGCAATTACGTCATACGCATGCACGACGCTAGGCTGCGGCATACAGCCCTCAGAGGCAGTCCATATGAGCTAGAAAAGTAAGTTGCTAGCTATCCGGCTAAGTGCATAATTTACCAAACACACCATACAATAAGTGCATAATAGGACACATTGCAGTACCTGAAAAAGAATACACACAATGGGCTAAAGTGCTTGAACGTTGCTGAACCTGTAAAAACATTATTGCTAATATACTGCAAAGACATAATTATGCAAACATTTTAGTGCAATCAATTTCACATTTGCAAGCATAATAGGCTCAGATATACATTTGAGTATCTCCTCATGGCTGCTTGGCATAAAACACTGGAACACATAGTCTAAAATTCAATTGTAATCCACGTGAGGTAATTTTGTAATCCACATGGATAATATAAAATAGCAGCAAATAGAGAACCCTTTTTGCAAAGGGGCTCCCAAATAACCTGAGAAGGGGGAAAAAAGGAAAATAGGAGCGCTTAGGCGCAACTGGGAATTTTCTGCAGAATGGGGGGGGAGTCCTGACAAGCCATGTCCATCTGGGTAAGAGTCAAACGGGGCAATAAAAACAAGATAAATTAAAAACAAGTGCCAACTAGCTCTCAGGTGCAGTCCATGTTGTGGCTCCCATAGGTCCAGACCATGAGTTGTCCTTTTTAATCAGCCAGACAGAAACAGCCAGTTGTAGAAGGGTTCCTCAGATGAGGGACCTGAAGTCTTCCTCGCTGCTACTGCTGCTGAAGGACATAAGAGGACGCTCCTGCCTCCTGTAGGCCAAGCTGGCTGGTGTGGTTGAGCTCCACTGCCCTCTGCTGCTAGAATTTGGACTTGACCTGGTGGTGGTCACACTGGTGAGCGCTGCTGCCACATGCGCCTTCACTTCTCCAAATACTCCTGCCGGGATAGCAGGGGTAATGACTTCTGGCTGCAGCGATTCAGGCAAGGCTGCACCCAAAGAAGAACCGCCAGCTCCCCTGGCTGCTGCTGACTTCATTTTCCATGGTAGCTGGTACTGGATCACTATGGGCTGGAAAGTGAAGGATGATGTAGGTCAGCTGACCCAGGTGAAAGGATTGTGGTGGTGGTGGCAATCCAGGGATCAGACACTCCGACTGTGGCTCTGGTTTCTCTCTGAAACGGAGGGTGCCATCTGGTGACTCTTGTAGGCAGTGCACACGTCCTGTGGCTGCTGGATCATCCGGCCAGGTCTCGGCAGGCGATGCAGGTTCCAGGGGCTTTGACAATAACGTTACCCCGGCAGCAAAGGGGCCTTTCAGGGATGCCATGAGAGTATATTCTACCTGATCCCCCACGTATAAGCTGTGACGGGCTTGGGGCAGGTAAGATCGTTTGACAGACCTGCGGCCCACGAAGTACTCCTTGCCGTCCACGTCATCCACAAGGAAGCCACTGCCTTGCTCCACTGAAAACCAGAAGATGCTTCCTTTACGCCATTCCAGCGTAGGGTTTCCCAGCTTCAGATTGTCAAGCACTTGGATGACCCAGTCCTCCACCGCTTTCTCATAGGGTCTGGGCATGGGCTGTCACTGATGCTGACGATGGGATTCTGCCACATGGAAGGTGTTTTCCTCCTGGGCGATGGAGTGGATGCTCCAGCTGCCTCCACCACACCAGCCGGCACAGCGGACACCTCCGGTGTCCGTACGATTCTCGGGATCACTTGTGCCACTCTGATCTCCTCGCGACTCTCCGGTGGTTCGGGCTCTGTACCCCACACCATCTCTCCCCACTTGGGGCGTATTTGTTTCACCATGCAGTCTTCTTCACCGCTGGCTTGAACTGGAGAAAAGGGCGATTAATGAGGGAAATGTTTTCACTCCCTATACTTGCACATAGATAGTTTCCAGTGGGCTGGGCTGGATTTTCCCACGTCTTAGGGGGTGTATCTTCACTTTCCCACTCTTGAGGGGGCGTATCATCATTATCCCGCTTCTGGGGGCCGGGGGGGCAAGAAGAATGCGTACATAGCATACGTAGCATTAGCGTTCAAAATTTTAAGAACATTTAAGAATCGTACGAAGCGAATCTGAATACATCCAGATTCACTTCGGAGTAGGAAATAAGGAGGATTCATAGCGAATATACGAAGCACCGAATAGATTCGCTCATCTCTACCTTTGAGGTCCTTGCCCTAAGCTTCCCATAGTGTCCCCAGTAGTTATAATGCTTCCTATAGTGCCCCAGGTTTTGTAATACATTAGCCCCAGTATTAATAAAGGCCTACTTCAGTACAGTAGTGACACTACATATAATGCACCCCGCCCCATAGTGCCCATATGTATAATGCCCTTTGTATTGATAGTATATATAATACCCCCTTTGTATTATTAGTATATATAATGGTCCCTCTGTATTATTAGAATATATAATGGCTCCCTCTGTATGATTGGTATATATAATGGTCCCCTCTGTATTGTTAGTTTATAGAATGACTCCCTCTGTATTATTGTCTGTACGCTACTGAACTGAATGCATTAGCGTAAAAAGTGCGTACAAATTCTTAGCATACTATTGACTCGTGATTAAGTCATACGCATGCACGCACGAGGCTAGGCCGCGGTGTACAGTCCTCTGCGGCAGTCCATATGAGGTAGAAAAGTAAGATGCTCACTGTTAGCTATCCGGCTAAGTACATAATTTACTAAAAACACCATACAATAAGTGCATAATAGGACACATTGCAGTACCTGAAAAAGAATACACACAATGGGCTAAAGTGCTTGAACTTTGCTGAACCTGTAAAAACATTATTGCTATGCTAAAATACAGCAAAGACATAATTATGCAAACATTTTAGTGCAATCAATTTCACATTTGCAAGCATAATAGGCTCAGATATACAATTGAGTATCTCCTCATGGCTGCTTGGCATAAAACACTGGAACACATAGTCCAAAATTCAATTGTAATCCATGTGAGGTAATTTTGTAATCCAAACAAGTAACGTGTAATCCACATGGATAATATAAAATAGCAGCAAATAGAGAACCCTTTTTGAAAAGGGGTCGCCCAAATAACCTGAGAAGGGGGGGAAAAGAAAAATAGGCGCGCTTAGGCGCAACTGAGAATTTTCTGCAGAATGGGGGGGGGGGAGTCCTGACAAGCCATGTCCATCTGGGTGAGAGTCAAACAGGGGGCAATAAAAACATAAACTAAGAACAAGTGCCAATTAGCTCTCACCCGTCAGGTGTAGTCCATGTTGTGGCTCCCATAGGTCCAGAGGTGTCCTTTAAATCAGCCAGTAGAAGGGTTCCTCAGATGAGGGACCTGAAGTCCTCCTCGCTGGAACTGCTGCTGAATGACATTAGAGGACGCTCCTGCCTCCTGACTGCCGTGGTTGAGCTCCACTGCCCTCTTCTGCCAGAAGTTGGACTTCCATGGTAGTTGGTACTGGATCACCGTGGACTGGAAAGTGAAGGATGATGTCATCAGCTGACCCAGCTGAAAGGACTGTGGTGGTGGTGGCAATCCAGGGATCAGAGGATCCGGCTGTGGCTTCTCCCTGAAATGGAGGGTGCCATCTGGTGACTCCTGTAGGCAGCGCACACATCCTGCGCCTGCCATGGGGGTATATTCCACCTGATCCCCCACGTATAGGCTTTGACGGGTTTGGGGCAGGTATGGCTGTTTCAAAAACCTGCGGCCCACAAAGTACTCCTTGCTGTCCTCGTTGTCCACAAGGAAGCCACTGAAAACTATAGGACGCTTCCCTTACGCCATTCCGGTGTAGGGTCTCCCGGCCTCGGATGGTCCAGTACTTGGATGACCTAGTCCTTCCCCACATTCTTGTAGTCCCATAGGGTCTGGGCGTGGCCCGTCACTGATGCAGGCACAATGGAATTCTGCCGCATGGAAGGTGTTGTTGTTGTTGTTCTCCTGGGCGGCAGAGTGGATGCTCCAGCCGCCTCCACCGCACCAGCCGGCAAGGCGAACATCGAGTCAGAAGCCAGTGGGATTCTCTTGGCCAATTGTGACACTGTGATCTCCTCTGAACTGGACGGTGGTTCGGGCAACTCGCTGCCAAACACCATCTCTCCCCACTTTGGTCGCATGTTGTTTTGCCATGCTGTGGTATCTTGTTCACTGCTGGCTTGAACTGGAGAGGAGGGCGGAGTAATGAGGGAGGAGTCTTCACTCCCTATACGTGCAAATAGTTCGTTCCCGGTGGGCCGGGCTGGTTTTTCCCGCTTCTGAGGGGGGCATATCTTCACTTTTGCGCTCTTGAGGGGGCGTATCATAATTTTCCCATCATTACTTCATCACGAAGCGCATTTCTTTGTAAGTAGTGGGTGCAATGACAGGGAACGGCAATCACCCCCTGTCATTGTACACCTCAGATGCCGGGTTCATACATGATCATGGCATTTGATATAAATAACAGAGTTTCAAATTAAAAAAGAAAAAATAAATCATACTTACCTGATCCATTTCCTCGCTCCGTCCGGCCGCAGCCATCTTGCTTGAAGATCTGTCACGAAAACTTGCACGGTCCGTGGTGACATCATACATCACCGCGTACAGGATTTTGTATGAGATCTTCAAGCAAGATGGCGGCGACCGGCCCATTGCAAACAAACGGATCAGGTAAGTATGATCTTTTTTTGGTTGTTTTTTATACTATTTTAGGTAAATCGATTCACTTTTTCAGGTTAATCTAGATAACTTTAGATTAAATTCAGAAAATAGGCAACTGTGATTTGTTTTATTTACACCATTTACTGATCACCATAAATAATGTGTTGATAATGTGTTGATAATTTATTTAAAGAGATACTAACATCAAAAAGTGGTATTTTTTAAATAATATAAAAATAAATAAAAAAATTGTTCTTCTGTAGAAGTCAGCACAGACAGATACAACTCCTATACAGATAAGTAACTGCTGTTGTAAGGAAAATGTTATCTGTTAGTAAAATAGTAGATGAGTAGAATTAGGATATCATTATTATAGCTCTATTGTTTTCTTGATAGGTGTAGATAAAAATGCCCAGAGCATTGTGGCACTTGGAATTTGTAATGCTCTAATTGAGTCATTTATCTTCCTTCCTTTTCTGATCGCTTTAAATGGTCTAACTGTGACAGTTAAAAGGGTTTTCAGAGATTTATTTACTGATAACCTATCCTCAGGATTGGTCATCAGTATCTGATTGGTGGGAGTCAGACACCTTGGACCCCCTCCGCTTAGCTGTTTGATAAGGCCACTGTGAGAAGGCTGTGAGCTCTGCTGCTTTCTCTCTACTTTTCCTAGGCCAGTGACAACATTCATCAATCACGTGGCCTAGGAGCAACTCAGCCACATTCAAGTGAATGGGGCTGAGCTGCAATAACAAGCACAGCTGCTTTACAATGTATGGTACTGTGCTTGCTAAGCTGCGAGAAGGAGTGCAACTGCCTTCTCAGACAGCTGATTGGAGGGGGTCCACAGGGTTCCCGATTGATCACATACTGATGACCTATTCTGAGTATAGGTCATTAGTAAAAGAAATGTTGGAAAACCCTTTTCAATTAGGTTTTTTACTGTGCTAAAAGTCTAAACACAGTCTTACAGTGTCTGCCTGGAAAACAATCTAAGGGAGTCAAAGAGAGTTTAAAAAACAACCAGAGACAGTCAGAAATCATTTAAGCTTTTTGCCAGTTAGATTGAAGGGAAAGGCTAGGATAACAAAGAAGAATTACAGTATGTGTGTTGTGTACAATTGAGAGAAGCAGGGCAGCTGATAGCCAGTGAGAGAGGAGAAAGGACCTGTGGCTGACCATGTCTGCTATCAGAAGTGCAGATGCACATCAAAAGCAGCTACCTGCAAGCAAATACTTTAATTCCCCCCACCATTTTCAGAAAAATCCTTTTTTGTAGAGTTCAATTTAATTAAAGGAAATCTGTCATCAAATCATCACCATTAGGGTACATTCACACATCCATGTGTGTTTTGCGGTCCGCAAATTGCGGATCCGCAAAACACAGACACCGGCCATGTGCGTTCCGCATTTTGCGGACCGCACATGGCCAGCTCTATAATAGAAATGCCTTTTCTTGTCCGTGGATTCGGACTAGAATAGGATATGTTCTATGTTCTTATTTTTTCCATTGAAAATGAATGAGTCCGCACCCGTTCCGCAATTTTGCGGAACGGATGCGGACACATTCTGCGGACGTGTGAATGGAGCCTTAAACTAAACTATTGTCTTGCAGCACTTACTACCTCCTTTGCAGATGTGCTTTTCTTTCCATGCTGATTGGTTTCTATCTTGAAAAAATCCACTTTATTTCTTATGCAAATGACCCAAGTAAGGTGCCCAGACTCGCCCTCCAGCAAAGCCCAAGCATGCCTCTCGGCTCATACTGTGCGCCCCCAGCAGCGACGTTGCCGATGCCCCAATACAGAAGGTATCCCCGCCCACCTTTTCCTTATGTGTCACTGAGCTGAAGCTGCGCTTCTTCTCTTCCAACAGAGGATGAAATTGTCACTGGGCTCGGCGCATGCCCAGTAAAACATTTGAGGCTGATGCCCTCAGTTCCCAGCCTCAAATGTAGCAGAGGAGAGGCGTGCTTGGGCTCTGCTGGAGGGCAGGCCTGGGCACCTTTGAATAAAAAAAACGCCCCCTAGGCACCTTACTTGGGTCATTTGCATAAGAAATAAAGTGGATTTTTTTTCAAGATAGAAAACAATCAGCATGGAAAGAAAAGCACATCTGCAAAAGAGGTAGTAAGTGCTGCAAGACAATAGTTTTAGTTTAATGGTGATGATTTGATGACAGATTTCCTTTAAGCTGCATATGTACGTGAGTAATGCAGCAATGCTCATGGTGTGGCAGCAATCTACCAGTGTGTATTAAGGTGAAACCTAGCATCAAGCCTCAATCGTCTGTTTATGTATATTCAGTTTCCACATGGTCACAGTTTACATTTTTTTTGTGGGGGGGAAGGGGTTCAATTTAATGAAGCTATATATACATAACTACTGCAGCAATACCCCTAGTGTGGCAACAATCTACCAGTGTGTATTAAGGTGAAATTTAGCATCAAGATTCAATCATCTATTTAAGTATATTCAGTTTCCACACGGTTGTAATTTATATGTTTTTTGGCATTGTTAAATGTAATTAAACCAGCATATGTATGTGATTACTGAAAGACACAGGGTAGGGCAGCAATCTACCTGTGAGTGATAGAGTGTCACACCTCAATCATCCCTTTCCATGAATTCTATTTCCACACGGTTGGAATTTCGATTTAATTAAAGGGTTTCTGTCACCATAGTTATCACTAGGCTGACATTACACATATGCAAATGTCAGCTGAATTTAACTGTGCTATTCTTTTTCTTAGGTAAGCCCCCATTTTTGTGCAATTTTAAGTTTTATTATATGTAAATTAGCCTCTAGGAGCGGGGGGGGGGGCATTGCTCCTGCTCCTAGAGGCTTCGCTCTCCCACCTCATGTCAAGGCCTGCCATCCTTCATTGACAGGGCCAGGCAGCGTTCACCTCCTCCTGCCGGCCCTGTGTGCTAGGGAAATCTCACGCCTGTGCCGTCCGGTTCAGTATTCGGTGCATGCGCAGTGAGGAAGCCAGCAGCTGGCGAGCATCCATCCCTCACTGTGCCTATGCCGAATACTGAACGGGACGGTGCAGGCGTGAGATTTCCCCAGCACACAGGGCCGGCAGGAGGTGAATGCTGCCTGGCCCTGTGAATCAAGGATGAGAGGCCGTGACATGAGGTGGGAGAGCGAAGCCTCTAGGAGCAGGAACCCCCCCCCCCTCCGAGGCTAATTTGCATATAAGAAAACTTAAAATTGCGCTAAAACGGGGGCATACCTAAGAAAAAGAATAGCATAGTTACATTTGCACTTGTATAATGTCAGCCTGTTTAATTGGGATAATTGTGGAGACAGAAACCCTTTAAACAAGCATAGGTGATCAACACCAATACACAGGCCCACATTCAAAAGTATCTGAGAGTGATATCGAATTTAGGCCCAAATCCGTTTCACCATATTCACACGTTTTTAATCAATTTTATTTATTTTATTTATTTTTTTTTTTTTTGGGGGGCGGTTTACTTTACTTTAGCTTCAAGCCTTAATTGTCCACTTATGTATATTCAGTTTCCACATGGTTGGAATGTATGTTTTTTTTTGGGGGGGTTCAATTTAACTAAGCTGCATATTTACGTGATTACTGCAGCAATGGTCCTAATGTGGCAGCAACTAGTGGGTATTAAGGTGAAATTTAGCATCAAGCCTCAATTGTCTGTTTACATATAGTAATTTTCCACATTTTTTAAATTTTTTTGGGTGGGTTCAGTTTTTATAAATCAGCAAATATACTTGATTACTACAGCAATACTGCTGGTGTGGCAGCAATTTATTAGTGTGTATTAAGGCAACATTTAGCATCAAGCCTCAATCGTCCATTTACGTACATTCAGTTTCCACACATTCACATTTAAAAATTTTTGTTTTTTTGGGGGGTCTATTTAAGTACTGTAAGCTGCATGTCTGTGATTACTGCAGCAATACCCCTGGTGTGGCAGCAATTTGCCAGTGTGTATTAAGGTGAAATTTAGCATCAAGCCTCAATCGTCTGTTTATGTATTTTCAGTTTCCACATGGTCGCAATTTACTTTTTTTTTGGCGAGGTTTCAATTTAATTAAGCTGCATATATACTTGATTACTGCAGCAATACCCCAGGTGTGGCAGCAAGTGAAATTTAGCATCAAGCCTCAATTGTCCGTTTAGGTACATTCAGTTTCCATAGAGTTGGAGTTTCAAAGATTTTTTTTTTGTTAAATTTAATTAAACCAGCATATATATGTAATGACTGCAAGACACAAGGTATAGCAGTAATCTACCTGTGTGTCTTAATTAGAAACTGAACATTAGGCCTCAATCGTCTGTTTACATATATTCAGTTTCCACATGGTCGCAATTTTAAAAAAATGGGGGGGGGGTTAGGCCATTTACTTATATTCTGTTTCCACATGGTCACAATTAAAAAATTTTTGGGGGGTTCAATTTAATTAAGTTGAATATATACGTGATTTCTGTAGCAATACTCCTGGTGTGACAGCAATCTATTTGTGTGTATTGAGGTGAAATTGAGCATCAAGACCCAATCGTCTGTTTATGCTTATTCAGTTTCCACACAGTTGGAATTAAATTTTTTTGTGGGATTGTCAAATATAATTAAACCATCATGTATATGTGTATTACTACAAGACACAAGGGATAGCAGGAATCTACCTGTGTGTATTAACAACTAATTGAGCGTTGAGCCTCAGTCTTCTGTTTTTGGGGGGTCATTCAGTATAATTAAACAGCATATATACATGCTTGCTGCGGCAATCCACCTGTGTGTGTTAAGTTGAAATTAAACATTCCAGCCTCAGTCGTCCGTTTATGTATATTCAGTATCCAAATGGTTGGGATTTAAATTTTTTGGGGGATTTTTAAATGTAATTAAAGAAGCATATATATGTGATTACTACAAGACACAATGTATAGCACCAATCTACCTCTGTGTATTAACAAGAAATTGAGCATCAGGTCTCAATCATCCGTTTACATATATTCAATTTCCATACGGTCGCAATTTAAATTTCTTTTGGGGGGTTCAATTTAAATAAGCTGCATATGTACATGATTACTGCAATCATCCTTTTAATTATATTCAGTTTCCGCATGGTTGAAATTTACATTTTTTTTGGCATTGTTAAATGTAATTAAAGCAGTACAGATATGTGATTACTGCAAGACTGTAGGGCAGCAATCTACCTGTGAGTGTTAATGACAACTTGAGTGCCATGCCTCAATCGTCCCTTTCCATGAATTTTATTTCCACACAGTTGGAATTTCAATTTTCTTTGGGATTTAAATTAAATCAGTGTATAGGTGATCAACACCAATACACAGGCCCACACTCAAAAGTATCTGGGAGTGATAACGAATTTATGCCCAAATCTGTTTTCCTATATTCAAATGTTTTTAATCAATTAATTTTTTTTTGGGGGGGGGAGGTTGTTGATTATATTCAAACTAGCAGCATATATACGTATTTACTACACCAATACACAGGGTAGTGCACAACATTATCTGAGAGGCCCAAAAATGTCCGAGCTACAGAAGGGTTCCAAATGAAAGACCCAGTGCTAGAATGTGGGCAGTAGCTGCACCATCTATCCGTCCAGAAGTAGTAGTAGGCCGCAGTTGTCCCTGCTAGCTTCAGAAAGGCACACATTATAGTATGCAGTCGTCCACACAGTTGAAATTTAAATTTTTTGTGAGTGGTTGAATTTCATTAAGCAGCATACATATGTGTTTATTGCATCAATACCAACATTTTATCACTGCTCAGGCTGATTCCAATGAATAGACCTTGCCTCGCTGGCAGTGCCCCATCTTGCCACCATTGCTGTCTGTCGGTCTGCCTGCCATCACGTTCTGTATGGCTGCTGCTGCAGCATGTATCATGCCACTAATGCCTCAGTTGTCTATTTATGCGTATAGCTATTTTGAGACAGTGACAGGAAGAGTGATTTATGTCAGGTACTTTCCCCCAGAATCCTACCCTAAGCAGCTTAAGCTCCAGGGAGTGCCTAGTTTATAGTGGAAAGCTTCAGCTGCCTTAGGTGGCTTTGTAGAAAAGCCAGTGTAGGGCCTGGAGTTTTGGATTGGGGAAGAGTTGGGCGGGTTCCCCAATCTGCAGTCCACTTCTGGTAGAGGTCTAGCCTGCTTCCAGATTAGCTGCACCTGCAGCAGTTGCATAAAGAAAACCCAGGCAGAGAGTCTGGGCCTGAGAGCTGGATGATACAGTATGTGGAAGTGACACGCTGGTGCTTGTGAGTAGCTTGACGTGGTGATCTTCAGTGCTGGCAGTACAGTACCTATTATAGCTAGGGAAATACTGTCTAGTTAATGCTCAGACAAGGAGAATTTGTTTTGTGTTTTGCCTGAAATGTAAAGGCCATTTATTTTTGCTTCTGAAACCACAATAAAGTGGAACTTTGTTTGGACTCCTGTCTCTATCAGAGCTAACTCCTATTCCATGTATGTCAGGGTCACTCAGTAGGGGCGTACATAGAAATCGAGGGGCCCCATAGCGAATCTCAGAACTGGGCCCCCCACCCAAATATAAAGTACAATTATTGTAACTGTATATTGTGTGTGTATATATATATATATATATATATATATATATATATATATACATATACACACACAGGGATATATATAATAGTGTTACCTGCAGTCCTATGTAAAACCACAGATAACACTAGTGTAGGTTGTGTGGTAGTGTTACCTGCAGTCCTATGTAAATCCACAGATAACACTAGTGTAGATCGTGTGGTAGTGTTAACTGCGTCCTTAGTGTGCCTCCCTGTGTCTCTCCCATGGGACTCCATGCTGGCGGCGCTGCCTACTCTTATTACTACCGTCTTCTTCTTGCCCCACACAGAACGTCCTGATGCAGCTGCGTCAAGACATAGGAACACTGTGGGCATGGTGATGGTGACACACACAGGGGGACAGACACACACAGGGGGACAGACATACAGGGGGACAGACACACACAGACAGACACACACAGGGGCACAAAGGGACAGGGACAAACACACAGGGATAGGGACACACACAGGTACAAACACAGGGACAGGGACACACACACACAGGGACACACACAAGGACAGACAGACACACACAGGGACAGACAGAAACAAACACACAGGGACAGACACACACACACAGGGACAGACAGACACACAGGGACAACCACAGCTATGCCTTACCAAACTCCAGCCTGGCTCCTCTCCGTACAGCATCACAGCTCTCTGCTCCTCTGGCTCCTCCCCCACTGGTCACATGGGTGGATGACATCAGGAAGGTCCTTTAGCCCACAGCATGATCTATTCCTGGACTACAGGGGTGAGTGGACCTATAGGAGGAGGGGCGGGGGGAGGGAACATCAGATAGGATGATGTTTCCTTCCTCTGCTGCTATGTCGGCTTGTAAGCCGTAAGACTAGAAAATGAGGTGGCGGGGCCATTCAGCCCTGCCGGGCCCCCCAACCTCACGGGCCCCAAAGCGACGGCGTGGTCTGCCGCCATTGGCGGTACGCCATTGTCACTCAGACATCATTTACTATTGCTGCCATTGCGTTCCAAAATAAACTAAAAGAGATAACACATTTTCATAAAAATTTGAGTCCTAGGAGGCTAGAGGGGGTTATATACTAACTTTCAGGGCAACTGGAGAAACTTTGCTTTGGTCCGAACCGATTCGGGTCCAAACCAAACTTTTTAAAACATTCAGCGAACTGGACCCGAAATGAATCCCGACTAATTCGCTCATCTTTTCCCTGTATATATAAAACTATCAACCCCTAGCTACATTTTTAACACACACACACACAAAACAATAAAGACCCTAAGCCAAAAAGCGAGCACACATATGATTTGTTCAGATCAGGACAGAGATTGGGACTTATGAGATCAGGGATATGGAACTGCTGCAAGTGGTCAGATTACATGAAATAATTATGATGATCACTACAGCCGTTCAAACAGCAGCAGATCTTTTGTTTACTATGGTGCAACACAAGTCCCAGCAAGACCCAAAGACAGCACAAAAAAATCACAAAACCCTCTCCACTCGCTGTTCCAAACTGGAATGGAGGCCTGCACAGAGAGCTTTCCTATTCTGCAAGACCCTCTTGTGCTATGATTGGCTGGTATAGCCAATCGCAGCACAAAGAGGGGACATCAAACAGATGTCACATATATGACAAAGTTTGGTAAGGGGTACTGTATATGTTACTTTATTGAAAACTGATGGTACAGATGTAAGCAATAGTTGAGATTCAGCATACAGAAAAAATAAGATATGAATGTGGATTTTTAAGTGGACATAACAAAGAAAAACAAGCAGGTATGAACACAGCCCAAGATGTAACGCAAAGTCCAGAAAAATCAAGCAAACTTAATTGAGCAGTGTCTTTACAGTTAACATGACTTTGCAATGGCAACATAGGATAGCTAACTTGGCTCAGAGCAGAGTTCAGAGAAAACAAGCAGGATCGGGTGAGCAGTGTTGGCAGTTTAGATTACTTTGTAATGGCAAAATAGGATACTTATGCTAAAATGTGGAATTGCAGTGTGAATGCATAGTAATGATATAGCTAAATAAAATAGCAACTCTTACTTGCAACACAGAATAACCAACCTAACACATGGAATAGCAGTGACATACTTGAAACATAACTGGCTTGATTTTGAGTAGCAAAAGGGAAGATTGGCTTGGATCTTTACAATGCTGAGCTATTTATGTGTGGCAATGGATCAGAGCTGAAACACACCAGGAGTGGTTAAACTGGCATGACCAGGAACAGACATAGCAGGCAGGCAAGCTGGCATCAGGAACAGATTTGACCAGGAACCAATGTGGCTTGGCTAGGAGTAGCAGAAAACCAGTCAGACTACCATCAGGAAGAAAGTCAACCAGAAACAGATATACTAGGCCGGATGGCTGGCATCAAGAACTGATTTGACCAGAAACCAAGATGGCTTGTCCGGAAGTGGCTGAAGACCAGTCAAGCTACCACTAGGAACATACTTGACCAAAAAATATATAGCAGGTAGGCTGGCTGACATCAAGACTAGACTTGACCAGAAACCAAGATGGCTTGGCTAGGAGTAGCAGGAGACAAGTCGGAAAACTATATATTTATTATTTATGTATTATTATTCCTTAACCCCTTCAGTACTGAGCCATTTTTCACCTTAAGGACCAGGCCAAATTTTGGAAATCTGTCTTGTGTCATTTTATGTGGTAATAACTTTGGAACACTCAAAAATCCAAAATGTTCAAAATTTGAATTTCTTTGCTTTTAAGGAAGATAGTGATACCTCACAAAATAGTTATTGCATAAAATTTTCCTATATGTCTACTTTATGTTGGCATCATTGTGTAATTGTTATTTAATTTTTTTAAGATATTAGAAGGCTTAGAGTTTTTAGTAACAATTCTTAACATTTTAAGAAAATTTCACTGCGCTTTCATGGATCGCATTATACATAGTGACAGTTAGGACACTTGTAACATCAAATAGTGTTGCCAAAGTGAAGTATAACAACACATTGTTCCTGATGTGAGAGTCCATCACAAAGTATAGAGTAACAAAGAGTATCATAACATCTAAGGGTCACTCTGATCTATATCTTGTTACATTGTCCCCGCGTCATTGGTTTCCAGATGGGACACAAACTGCTTTCTGTACTTACAGATTGATACCCGATACCTACCTCGACCATGTAGCAGATACAAGGCAGCCGCAGCGGAGAAGGTAACTCCTCCTCTGCTGTCCGGAGATTGGTTGGCTGCAGAGGCTGGGTCTGAGGAGGGGTGACTTAATCTATGTAAGGAACGGCGCGATGGTCCGCGTTCACGGCAGTCACAGCGCCGCGTGCTACCAGGCTGCACTCCCGACATCAGTGGTGTGCGGCCGTTATGTGTTGAGAAAGTATGAACGGGCTCCTGATGATTGACACAATAGGTGGTCAGAGAGAAACGCATCGAGCCAGAATGTACTTGGTAGCTAGGGACGGGCAGTAGCAAGTTTAGGGAGGCATAAGAGAGCATCTAAACAGGTGTTGGTCCTTTCTACCAGGTCAGGCATGGTGTGAGCTGTTGCTGCATAAAGATACAAATAGTTCAGCGATTACAGCCAGTGTTAATGTCCAAACCCGTTAGGTGCTATTGTTTGGTCCACTTGGAAAATTAAAACAGGGCGGGCTTAGGAGGTTCTGGTATTGATGCAAGTAAAATAGCACCAGTTCCTCCAAGTAATAGATCCTGTTTCAATAGATCCTAGATGCCATATATATGATTGTGTACACACTGACTTGGATATAGGATCTAGCTTGAACAGTTATTTAGCCACAGATTTTAATGTATATCTAATAAAGAGTTCTTTTAGTGTGTTCCAATCAGGCAGTTAGTGGGCTTACATAGTAGAAACCACCGATAAATGACCCCATTTTAGAAACTGAACCCCTGAAGTTATTAGAAACTGATTTTAGGAAACTTGGTTAACCCTTTAAGTGATCCACAAGAATTAAAGGAAAATGGAGATGAAATTAAAACATTTAACTTTTTTGGCAGATTTTCCATTTTAATACATTATTTCCTGTAACACAGCAAGGGTTAACGACTAAATAAAGCTCAATATATATTACCTTGATTCTGCAGTTTACAGAAGCACCCCAAATGTGGTGGTAATCTGCTGTATGGGCACAAGGTAGGGCGCAGAAGGAAAGGAGCACCATATGGTTTTTGGAAGGCAGATTTTGCCTGACTGGTTTTTAGTCACGATATTATGCTTTTTGTGAGGCAAGGTAACCATGAAAAAAAAGGCTTTTCTGGGACAGTTTTTATTCTTGTTTTTGTACAATGTTCACCTGAGAGGTTAGATCATGGGATATATTTATAGAACAAGTTGTTACAGATTTGGGGTACATATGACTTTTTTATCACTTTTTATATGATTTTTTTGGAAAGTGAGGTGGGCAAAATTGCAATTCTATCATAGTTTTTTTTTATGGCGTTCGCTGTGAGGGAAAAATATAGTGATGCCTTTTATAGATCAGGTGGTTACAGACGTGGCGATACCAAACATGTGTAGGTTTTTTTATTTTTTTAGAAGTTAGATTTTTTTTTACTTTTTAAAATCTTTTTTAAACACTTTTTGGACCCAGACCCACTTGGTTCTTGAAGATCCAGTGGGTCTGATGGCTCTACAATACACTGCAGTACACAGTATAGTTTACTGCAGTGTATTGTGACTTTACACTAAGCCTAATAAGGCTCCTGCCTCTGGCAGATGAGGACAGAATACTGCAGACTGTGGTAAGAGACGCTTCTTTTCTAACCACTCCCTCCATTGTGGACTTAAAGAGAAAGTATGAGGCTGAGAAAAAACGCATCTTATCGATGGAACTACACTTAACAACACTCTGTGAATATCACAAACATCATAGAGTCCCACGTGGTATGAGGTCTCAGTTGAGGCCTAATCTTTTCCCTAATGATCCGGATTTTTCCCTACGCTTCACGCAGATTTCCAACAAATATGCGTTTGACGTTATTTTGCTGAATATAGAGTTTCTACAGAAGGATTTACTTACAGCGAATGCATCGGTGATTCATATAGAGGGCCAATTGAAGGACATGCTTGGTGAGGATGATTGGGACCAGTATGTGAATTCTTGCCGCACATATTTAGATAAGTTCCAAACGGAGCAACAAAATACCAAACGACAAAAGTGGGCGAGAGATGCTGAAGATTACAACAAAGGCAATATTTATAATTGGCAAAGTGATAACTCCAACAAGAGGCGGGGGGGCAAACCCATTGTGACTAATGGTAACCCCGACCAGAGTTGGGTATAGTAACAGAATACATCATGATCCACGTAATATGGAACTGTGCAAATATGTTTATAATGATTCTTTACCTAGGGACAGGTACAGACGAAATAAGACCAGAAGGGGTGGACACAGACACCACAGATGGCGCAAGGAAAACACAATACAGGGCCCAACGGAGCAGACCACAGAGAAAAAAAGCACTGTGGTAAATATTTCTTCGATAACTTTAACTAATGTACAAAAAGAGGTTTTGGAAAAAGGCCTGTCATATTGTCCGACCACTAAAGTTGATTGGTTCCAATTAGAGTGTGAATTATTTCGTTTTTTTAGAAACATAAAACTGAGGGTTTGGTTTGTTGATAACACAGTGAGAGAGGGGGAGGTGGTGAATTCCACCTTACTCTCCCTCAGGGGGATGGAACTCAGTAACCCCAGTCAATTTACACCTATAATCAATTCACCATCAGTGGAGACGTTCATTCGGGCTGTTCAGACTGACATACAGAATCTCAGAACCTACAGTCAATATGCACCATTGAAACACCCGAATATGACGTCCACACAGATGGTGGCGTTAGATGAACTAAAGCAAAATCCATTTATCACCATCAAGCCAGCCGATAAGGGGGGTGCGGTGGTGATAATGGATACGGTGAAATATGAACAGGAAATCATGAGACAGTTGAGGGACGATCAGGTTTATCTTTGTACTGATAATGACCCGAAATTTGCTATCTTGAAAGAACTACTTGAGTTATTAAGTGGGGCCCTGGCACTTAGGATTATAGACGAGGGTTTGTATACCTTTTTGTTGAATGAACATCCTAGGACACCTGTGATCTATGTGCTGCCCAAGATCCATAAAAGTCTGACAGACCCCCCGGGCAGGCCGATTGTCTCGGGTAGAGACTCTGTTTTTTCCAATCCAGCGGTCTTCCTGGATAAGATCCTACGCAAATATGCCACCAGTACGAGATCTTACATTAGGGACACCGGGGACTTTCTTGGAAGAGTACTGGATTTGGAAATACCGAGTTAGGCCATTTTGGCATCTTTTGATGTCACGAGCCTCTACACCTCTATAGATCACAATAGGGGTGTGGGGGCCGTGGCCAAATGCCTAGAGAGGGATAATTGTCCCAGTGAATTACTAGTATTTGTGATTTCATTGTTGAACTTGATCCTTAGGAGAAATTATTTCATCTTTAAGAAGAAATTTTATACACAGTTGCGGGGGACCGCGATGGGGTCCAATGTGGCCCCCACTTACACCAATATTTACATGGCGCATTTGGAGGAGGAGTACGTCTATGTATCGCCCCATTTCCAATATGTTGTGGGATGGTGGCGGTACATAGACGACATTTTCCTCATTTGGAAGGGTTCCGTGGAAACCCTGATGGCATTCCATGAATACCTGAATGGAATGGATCCAGACATAGGATTCACCCTGGTACACTCTACCGAGGCCGTACAATTTTTGGACACCACAGTCAAAATAGTCAATCAGAAGTTGACTACAGATATTTTTACGAAACCCACTGACTGTAACAGCCTATTAAGGTATGAAAGTGCGCATCCTAAGGCGATGGTAAATTCGTTGCCTAGGAGCCAGTTTCTACGGGTGTCCAGAATTGTGCGGGATTCGGAAACAGTGGAATCCAGGATGGACGATATGGTGAAGAGGTTTCTTACTAGAGGTTATCCTAGGAAGTTAGTTAGTGGACACAGGCGTGCTGCCATGGAGGAGGGGGAAAGGAACCCCAATAAGAGAAACTCCGTTTTTAAGGGGCCTTTTGTTTCCACACACTCTGAACAGAGTGGTGAGATCAATGGAATTATTAGGAAGCATTGGCCCATTCTAGCAGTTCATACGAATATTCAGGAGTTCCAAAATCCTCCACTCATGTCGTTCAAGAGATCCCCTAACCTGAAAGATCATCTTGTCAACAGTGAGACTAAAAGAATAGAAAGTGATAGACAGACATACATTGGACGCAGACGGACGGGATGTTTTCCTTGTCTAGCCTGCGTAAATTGCAAGTATATGAAGAAGACTGAATCTTTCACTGGTCCACATACCGGTACTATATTTGATATTAAGTACCTGTTGACATGTAATTCTACCCACGTTGTCTATGTAGTGATGTGCCCATGCGGGTTGTGGTATGTAGGGGAGACTACCCTGGATGCCAAAACCCGCATGGTGCAACATAGATACTCGATACGTAAAAAACGCAGAGATCTCCCGGTCCCAAGCACTTTGTGGAAGGGGGGCACTCTGAAAAGGATTTCAGGTTCATGTTAATAGACCATGTTCCCCCACCAAGGAGAGGGGGCGATAGGGAACGTATTCTAAAAAGAAAGGAATTGGAGTGGATACACAGACTGGGGACACTGAAACCCAAGGGTCTCAATGTGGACTTTAATCTGTCTGTGTATCTGTGAAAGGAATGCTGGATACACATATGTTCTGTGGTGGTCTGTCCTCGGCAGCCGTGATATAGGTTTCACGTTCGGTGTGACTCTTTTTTTGATTTGTATGCTTGATAATAATATCACTATTGTTGCTTTATTTATAGATTTCGATGATCCTTTTGACGATTAAGAAGAGCATCAAGATGGGGAAATACCCTATTTATTTTTCTGTGATTTATAGTGTCCGGAATGTCTGCAGTAATTTGTCCGTAACATTTGTATCCACGATCCCCTGGCACACGGGGTGTACAGTTCACTAGTGATAGTGGTCATATTTGAATATCTCCTTAGATACTGTCTGTCGTTGGACAGTACCTTCATAGAAGGAATGGTCGGGGTGGGTGCCTTTCGGGGTAGCGGACCTTGTCTGTGGAGACGGGCATTGACCTAGTGCCAGTGTCCGTACCCTAATGACATGAGGATTGAGCAGTTTACCTAAGGGCTGACTGGTCGTTCCTTGGACTGCACCCGGTGGCCATGGTGTTCATGCATGCCCTGGAATGGGGTGTGCATGTACACTATATGCCTGATGACCAAAGTTAGTTGAACAATAATATCTCATATGTTCGTAATCGGACCCGTTGGTCCAATGATACCACTTAATCACAGTGAACCTTTGTCATCTGATTTATACTATTGCATGTTGTTATTTAGAACCAATGGGGGATCCCCATTACGTGCACGGGAGGGAGGGATGACCTCCTCCACTCCGTGACGTTAGTGGGAGTGAAGTCATGTCATATGACACGTGACCAAGTATGGTCACGTGGTCGGAGGACCCGCGCATGCGCGGACTACACACTGGAACGCCGGACTGCAGCCGATATTTTAGGTATTTTTCCCCATCTTTGATACTCTGATACTGATAGTGATTTTAAAGTTTTAATCTAACACAGTGCACTGATATCATGTTCACATTTGGCACTGTATAGGAGATGGCCAGATTTTGACTGACCCTTAATGCTTATTGCACATAAAGAAAGACATGAACACTGATATATTGACACAAGATTGCGTTTATATTGTATACTAGATTTGAATTACTTTGTTGTTCACTGATCACATGATGTGTGTTGCTTGTCACATGATTGTTTAACTCCGCCTATATTCACTATATATTGTGTTTGTCACACTGAACATGTTATGCTTGAGAAAGGTATCATTGAGAATACCGAAACGTTGCATCCTTTTTTGGAATAAAGTCCAACACCGTTTTTCACAGATTGGAGTGCTGCCTCGCTTTTTGTATTATATTGGCTGGTGTGTCGTCCGGGACCAGGAGGAATTGCACCCTTCTTTAACATTTGCTGACTAGTGCTGCTGTTACATTTTTTCACTATATATATATATATATATATATATATATATATATCTTTACATTTTACAACTTTTATTGGAAGTATCCTACAAAAAGAATACAAAATGTACAACCATTAATTAGCAGATTGTACTCCTGAAGCAATAAGTTTGCTACACAGTCATTTAGTAATATCCAGCAGTACAAGCTCACATGGGCTTTTTGCCTGGCAGCATATTGACCAAATGTGTGCACTGTTATGACAAACTGATTTATTACAATATACATTTAGAATTGGATCAATTGGGCTGAATTAAAAAAAATGACAATTTGTACAAAGCCTTCAAGGTTCCAGCTAGCCATATCTTACAAGGTAACATCATAGGGGATGTTCTGTGGCCATAGATTCAGTAATGTTGATAACTTTTATCTTCATTAAATAAGAAATAAGAAAAAATGCTTTTTTGCAAGACATATCAACACACTTGTACAAGGATTTTGTCTGGTATTGCAGCTTAGCCTCATATTGCCTAAAAATGGTATCAGTAACAATATTACATCATAGTTAGTGTCGAGCGAATCAAAGTTCAAAAAGTGAACTTCGATCAGAATTTCAGGAAAAATTTGATTTGCTGCAAACCCGAATTTCCTAGTGCTTCGTGGTAACAAATCGATTTTCCCTGCCAGTAAAAATTTAAAAAATAATACTTAACCCATCCAGTTTCATGCGAAGAGGCTGCTGCGGCTATCTTGCTTGAAGATCCCACGTGAAATCTCGTGCACGGAGACATGTGATGTCACCACGCCGGCTGATATGATGACATCATCACACACCACATAAGATTTTCGCGCTGGATCTTCAAGCAAGATGGCTGCAGCGGCCTCTTTGCGAACAGATGGATGAAGTAAGCAAACACTAAAATGCTTTAATATGGATCTCAGATACTACGATCAATGAAGAATGCGGCATCTGAGGGATTCAATGAAGAAGGGCAGCATAATCGTTGTTTACTGTCGTTGCACCGGCTATTTACAAAGAAATGCGCTTTGAAATAAAGTCATTTGTCATGAAGCAAATCTTTTTGTAAAATTCGCCAAAGCACCTGACTCGAATTTCAGAGAACTTTGCTCATGTCTAATTATAAGTACCACAAAATTACCTCTTTTGTCATCTGATAGGAATGAAGGTAAGCAGTTCACGTTTACATATCTTCGGATGTTGCCATATAAAACTTTTATTATGTTATTATTATGTTATGGCTAAACATAAAAATGTTCTGTTATGTTTCATCTCATGTTTTTGCTCTTCTTGTTTTCAGTTTATTTATTAATTTAGTTTAAGAATTAGATTGTTATGATTTTCACACTCTCATTTCTATTGTGCAAATAATATACCGTTAAATGACGCAAAAATAATCAAATTATGTTTGGTTGGAAAAGGTCAATTTATCCAAGGTGATAGTTTACCACCACAATGAATTAACCGTTTGGTTACCAGAGGTTTTTTTGCATTTTATTTTTCTTCCTGGAGCCATAACTTTTTTATTTTTCTGTTCACATATCTATATAAGGGCTTGTTTTTTTGTTTTTTACAGGACATTTATAAAATGTGGCATGCAATGTAGTGGGAAGTGGGGAAAAAATTCCAAATCGGGTGGAATTGGAAGAAAAATGTGATTCTTCCACAGTTTTTTTTTTTTTTTTAATCAGATAATTTTTATTAAACAGTTTTCATGAAAAACACGGAATACAAGCAGTCAGACCCCTATCCCAACCACCTCCCTTCTCAGCCTCCTCCCCACCCCCAGAGTTTGAGCCCAAGCACCTCCCATGCCTGCACATTCGACACTTTATCTAGTTCCTGATACATATGATTAGGCTATATTGGAGTATATTCTGTATATCCTGTAAGTCCATTGGGGTATATTCTGTATATCCTGTAAGTCCAGCCAGTTCTCTAGCCTTCCACCATACTCCATGTATTGTGCATAACAGCCGATATTGACTACCCCGCTTATAGAAAGTTCCATCCTCCAGGGCTGACATTAGGCATTTGCCATTGAGGAGATACCATACAATCCGTCCAGCCATGTTGTCTTATGTTGGCTTGCCACCTGCTGAATTATAGCTCTAATATGCTCGGTCTCTTCAGAGAGGCCCAGTGTATTAAAGTCAATTGCCATCACCCCTATTTGCCTCGGTTATTCAAGGTTTAGATGCTCTGATCACTCTTGATTTAGGCATCTAAAGGCTTTGATGACCATGATTGGCATCATGCCCTCTGGAAATGCGAACAGCCACCATGTTTACCCATAAATTTACGGCACTGGTAGCAAAAGGGTTAAAGGGGTTGACCCAATCTAATATATAAAGCTAAGTGTATGTATGTATGTATGTATGTCCGCTAAAGGAATCAGCACTGTCGCATTTACAATCATGAAATTTGGCACACAGGTACATCAGGTGTCCCGGAAGGTTTTAGACTGGGTCTTAGCTCTCTAGGACGTACCGTTCCTGAGCTATTCCCAAAAAATGCATTAGCCAATAGAAGCCTGGTCACATGTCCCTTATCAGTCAATAGAAGCTTGCGGTTCCTTAGTTTCCACATATACACAGTTTTACAACAAGTTTCCATAACAACCCAGCCATTTTTCTTTACTGCTGTAGGTCAGCTTTAAAGGGGCAGGGCACTGTGGATGACACCCTTAAGGGAACGGAGTAGGTTGACCACCCTCAAAAGACTGACTTTGAAACCTTACCCCCCGGTTAGGCCATACCCTGACCTGGTTAGACCACACCCCTCCCACTCCGCAGCCAGAAGAGATTTAAAAAATTAAGGTAAAATCAACCTCAGGTCAGCTGCAGAGGTTGGAGGGAGGGTGACTTTCTCCCTGCAGCTCACATTTAGACAGCACAGTGCTGCTATATGAGCGTGAGCTGTTCAAAAGGACATCCCTGTGTCCGTCCAGGCCCTGCGCCTGATGGAGGACAGCGAGTCTGAAAGCCAGACTGCCCAGCCTAAAATCGTACCTCTGGCCACCCTAGAGTGGAGTGCTGTGGAGGTCACTGTATAAGGAGGCGGGTTGGTGTGACAATTCTGTTAAGGAGATGGGGTACTGTGGAGGTCACTTATAAATGTGTGGTGGCTGTGGAGGTCACTGTTAAAGAGGTGAGCGCTATGGAGGTCATTGTTAAGGGGTTGGGCTCTGTGGAGATCACTGTTAAAGGGGTGAGATGCTGTGGAGGTCACTGTTAAAGGTGCAGACACTGTGGAGGTTACTGTTAAGGGGCATGGGTAAAGGGGTGGGTGCTATGGAGGTCACTGTTAAAGGGGCTACATAGCGCTGCCTAACACAATGCAAAACATACCTGTCTTAGTATTCTGTGCGTTTCTGAGTCCACATACAGGGGAGAGAACCAGCTACACATAGCCTCGTGGCCCCTCAGCCCTCCTGGCTGAGACCACACAAGCCTCACAGGCTTCAACCCTCTTACTTAGGGTCAGTTTCTCTCCTAGGCTTCCTCAGCCTTGTGGCCCCTCAGCCCTCCTGGATGACCACACAGAGCCTCCACAGACTCCAACCTTTTAGGCTTCCTCAGCCTTTCTCTCTCTCTAGACATCACACACAGGGTTGGCTTTATCTCCCCTTGATTAAAGCAGGCCTCACCTGCGATCACCGTGGGTTCAAAGTAATCTCGGTAGTGGACTAGGGGTGTGGACTGGAAGACTCCCACTACCAACTTGTCTCCCAGTCCAAGAAATCCAGCACATACAACATTAACTAAAACAAACTCTAGCAGGCTATGCCTTGCTGAAGCAGCACCACTTCAGGATTTCAGTTATCTCACCCAGCTAAACTGAACAACTGGGTGAAAGACTTAAAATTAGGTAAATACAACATCAGATGATCAATAGCACATGATTCCACCGTATCATTATTTATTTAAAGTGTACCTAACCTTTGAACAAACTTTGCATTAATCAATAGCACAGTGTCTATACAAGTGGTATAATGCTATTTTTGTCATTGTATGAATTGTTTCTGGCATTTTTTAGCAGTTTTCCCCGTTGCACGCTTAATGTCTAGTGTACAGTTCTCCGAGAGATGGTGGGTGAAGACTAGCTGCCATCCATTGCACACAGAAAGTAGAGAAGAATCTGCTTTTTAATCTTCTCTTACTCACATCATGGAGGACATTACTGAGAAGTACTGACCTGTATGGTTGTGAATAAGGTAGTTGTGCTGAGATATTATCTTTCTATTTAACTGCAGCAGTGTCTCTCCTGGAGTACTCTCTTGCTTAGCTCCTGCTTACTCCTCCTCCTCCTCTCTCCATAGATTTATATTGACATGTGTAACTGATCCTTCTTTGAAGCTAAGGCTACTTTCACACTAGCGTTTTATAATTCCAGTATTGAGTTCCGTCATAGGGGCTCAATACCGGAATAAAACCCTTCAGTTTTGTCCCCATTCATTGTCAATAGGGACAAAACTGAACTGAAGACAACTGAACTGAACTGAAGACAAAGCATTCCGTCTCCAGAACGGAGAGCAAACCGCAACATGCTGCGGTTTGCTCTCCGTCCTGGGCATCTGCACCAAGACGGATCGTCATGACCCCCAATGCAAGTCAATGGGGACGGATCCGTTCAGTGTGACACACTCAGTAAATGGATCCGTCCTCCACTGACTTTCAATGGAGTTCATGACGGATCCGTCCACAGTACACCACACATGACAGACACATACACACAGACATACACACAGACATACACAGACATACACAGACATACTTACATGCTCCCAGCAGCTCCGCACATCGCAGGAGGAGGAGGACTGCGCGCACATAGGAAGATTCTCCCTCCAGCAGAGGGCGCTGTGGGGAATCTTCCTATGTGCGCGCCATCCTCCTGTGCTGTGCGGAGAATGCTGGGAGCATGTAAGTATGTCTGTGTATGACTGTGTGTATGTCTGTGTGTGTTTGTTTGTATGTGTATGTGAGACGTGTGGGGCCGGAGCGCTGCTCCGGCTCCTCACGTGTACTTGCGGCAGCACGGATCCGGCGGCACCCTTCACCCACCGGATCCGTGCTGCCGCTAATCTGAAAAAGGCCTAATCTGTCCTGGATGGGATTAAAACCTTTTTCAAAGAGAAAAGCACTTAGCAAGGTGGAGAGGGAGAGGTAAATATTATGATACCATGAGAACTAGACATCTCCTGAACAGGTGTAAAGGTATGCTGGGAGATGCTATCACACATCATCATCATGTAGACCATATGAGCGACTACAGCACTGATCAGATGCAGTCAGTGGCAAAATAAACATTTACATATAGTGACTTATAGGTAATACCTCCTCCAAATTTATTCTCTTTCTTTTTCAGACCACCATAGTTGGTTTCTCGTGGTCATAGCTCATCTCTGCAGAGTTTGCCGCCAAGATGTCTTCAGCTTCTTGCTTTACCAAGTCATCCATAAACTATATACTAACATAAACTCCTATAAGTGCCACATGTTGTGTATGAATATAATAGCAACATACACTATGTCCCTGTCACATATGTTGGCCCATGAATGCTCCAAATACACAGTACCCTTAATCGTAGTGCCCCCCATAGATGCCACAAAGTCTGTGCCCCCATACTTTGCCACATGCTCTGTGTGCACATACATAGTACCATATGCTCTGTACCACATGCTCTGCCACATGCTCTGTGTCCCCTTATATAGTGCTACATGCTCTGTGCCTACTCATATGGTGAGACGTGCTCAATGTCCCCTTATATAGTAAGTGTATTGTGCCTGCTCCTCACTGAGCAAGGATCTTCAGTGGGAGGAGCTTCAGCGCTGCTGCTGTACATAGTACCTGCTTCTATAAAGTACAGCACAGCAGTAGGTAGGGAAAGCCTGTACAGCTAATAAAAACATTCAGTACTGCTTAGGGGCCCCTTCTAAGCTCGGGCCCCGAAGCAGTCACTTCCCCTGTTTCCCTGATAGCTACCCCACTGTATATAGTGATACATGCTGTGTACCCCCTTAGGTAGTGATATGTACATGCTCTGTGCCTCCATGCCCTGTGTCTCCATGTTCTGTTTCCCCATGCTGTGCCCCCTTATATAGTGATACATGCTGTGTGCCCCATGCTCTGGGCCTCCATGCCCTGTGTCTCCATGTTCTGTTTCCCGATGCTGTGCCCCCTTATATAGTGATACATGCTGTGTGCCCCATGCTCTGGGCCTCCATGCCCTGTGTCTCCATGTTCTGTTTTCCCATGCTGTGCCCCCTTATATAGTGATACATGCTGTGTGCCCCATGTTCTGTGCCTCCATGCCCTGTGTCTCCATCTTCTGTTTCCCCATGCTGTGCCTCCTTATATAGTGATACATGCTGTGTGCCCCATGCTCTGGGTCTCCATGCCCTGTACCTCCATGTTCTGTTCCCCCATGCTGTGCCCCCTTATATGGTGATACATGCTGTGTGCCTCCTTAGGTAGTGATACACAGTTGTGTGCCCCATGCTCTATGCCTCCATGCCCTGTGTCTCCTTGTTCTGTTTCTCTATGTTGTGCCCACTTATATAGTGATTAGAGATGAGCGAGCATGCTCGTCTGAGCTTGGTGCTCGTTCGAGTATTACGGTACTCGTAAGTGCTCGCTGCTCGGACGAGTATCTCACCATGCTCGAGGAAATGGCATCTCCCGCATTTTGAATTTTTGGCGCCTATAAACTCAGCCAATCACAAGCCAGGAGACTCTGCGGTACACCCAGCATCACGTGGGGCCCTTACATGTCGATAGCAGGGGTTGGCTGGCCTGATCAGGTGACCCTGGAATATACTAGTGACTGCCCGCGGTGCTCGGCTCAGATGCTGTCTGGATGTCGTTAGGACAGAGCTGCTGCGTTTCAGGGAGAGTGTTAGGGCCTGGATTTAGTTCTCTGTTAGGCAGGAGTGATCTCAAAAGAACCCAACAGCCCTTCTAAGGGCTACAAGACATTTTTTTTTGTCTCCTGGCTGGGCTGGCTGGCACTAGTACTGCAGCTATCGCCATATATAACCCTTTTTTTATTGTTTTATCTCAGTGATACAAATCCATTTCATACAGTAGTGTGGAACCATTCTGTGTGTCACAGTTCAGCTGTCCACTCACCACAAACCACAATCCGTATTTTCTGTCCAGGTGACCCATACTGTATGTCACATAATCAAATACAGTCTTTTGCTTTCACTGATACAGCTACATTACAAAAATCTCTGTGCGACATTTGTCTGGGTTGCAGTCAAAATAGCCACAGTCAGCAGGGGCTGAGTTTGCTCTCTGATAGTTTCTGCACGTCACGTTAAAAAAAAAAAAATATATATATATATATATATATATATATATATATATATAACAAAATATTTAAAAAAATATATAAAAAATAGTTTTTTTGTTGTTTTATCTCAGTGATACAAATCCATTTCATACAGCTGTGTGGAACCATTCTGTGTGTCACAGTTCAGCTGTCCAGTCACCACAAACCACAATCCGTATTTTCTGTCCAGGTGACCCATTCTGTACGTCACTTAATTAAAAAAGGTCTTTTGCTCTCACTGATACAGCTACATTACAAAAATCTCTGTGCGACATTTGTCTGGGTTGCACTTAAGCAGACCAAGTCTGCCTAATCTAATAGTTTCAGTGTAATTGCTCCATACTACACGGTACGTAATAACATACGTAATTTAGCTCTAACTTATCCACCTATATACAATCCACAATCCGTATTTTCTGTCCAGGTGACCTATACTGTACGTCACGTAATTAAAAAAGGTGTTTTGCTCTCACTGATACAGCTACATTACAAAAATCTCTGTGCAACATTTGTCTGGGTTGCACTTAAGCAGACCAAGTCTGCCTAATCTAATAGTTTCAGTGTAATTGCTCAATACTGCACGGTACGTAATAACATACGTAATTTAGCTCTAACTTATCCACCTATATACAAAACACAATCTGTATTTTCTGTCCAGGTGACACATACTGTACGTCACTTAATTAAAAAAGGTCTTTTGCTCTCACTGATACAGCTACATTAAAAAAATCTCTGTGCAACATTTGTCTGGGTTGCAATTAAGCAGACCAAGTCTGCCTAATCTAATAGTTTCAGTGTAATTGCTCCATACTGCACG
>ONZH01010617.1:0-38156 GCA_900303285.1 Rhinella marina
CCATTGACTTCAATGGGGATCGTTATTTGAAACGAGCACCCGAGCATCGGGAAAAGTTTGACTCGAATAACGAGCACCCGAGCATTTTAGTGCTCGCTCATCTCTATCAATATCGCCACTATACAGTGACCACACAGTGGTATTATTCATCATTTTCTACACCTGTGTTAGACAGCAAGGAAAATGGTTCACATTTAGACTGGCGGATGCACCAAAGTTATTGTATTAGTTCTACACAGGGTGGTGTCATACATAAATGGTATGGTTATCATTTATTATCTAGAAATACGCTGATATTAGGTGTATTTTAGGCACAGATTGCGGCGCAAAAGGTAATTTGTGCATCAATCTGCGACTTTTCACCGCTCACGCCAGGTCTAAAAAAGTGGGAAGGGGATGGGCAGACAGGCCATTCTTATTCATCATTTTCTACGCCTGTTTTAGGTGTAGAAAATGGTCTAAATGTAAGACAGCAAGGAAGGTGGTTTACATTTAGACTGGCGCTGGATGCGCTAAAGTTATGTAGAGGCCTGCAACACCAGATATAGGGGTTATTAAGACCGGTGTCGAAGGTTTCAGCACACAGTCCCCACAGACCATCTACACAACTACTCAGTCCTCTTCTCCCAAAACCTGCTTCTCCACCGTTACAGAAGAAAAACTTTCCACTCTACTCTCCAGATCACATCTCACACGCACTTATGCATTTGACCAAATCCAATCCCACCTCATTCCCAACCTCCCCACAGTGTTTATCCCAGCCCTACCTCATCTCTTTAACCTATCACTAACCTCTGGTGTCTTCCCCTCTGGTTTTAAACACGCTACCATTAAACCCATCCTTAAAAAACCTTCACTCGACCCATCTTCTTTGTCCAGCTATCGCCCCTTATCACTATTTCCATATGCCTCAAAGCTACTTGAGCAACATATCCATTCTGAACTGTCCTCTCACCTCTCCTCCTACTCACTCTTTGACCGGCTACAATCTGGCTTCCGACCCCACCACTCAACTGAAATTGCCCTTACCAAAGTCACCAATGACCTGCTAACAGCCAAAACCAAAAAACATTACTCTGTCCTCCTCCTCCTCCTTGACCTGTCCACTGCCTTTGACACCGTCGACCACTCCCTTCTGTTATAAACTCTTTCATCTCTTGGCATCACCGACCTGGCCCTCTCATGTATTGCATCATACCTCACAGACCGGACATTTAGCATCTCTCACACCAACTCCTCCTCTCATTCCCTCTCTGTTGATGTCCTGCAAGGCTCTGTCCTAGGACCCCTGCTCTTCTCTATCTACACCTTCGGCCTGGGACAGCTCATAGAGTCCCATTGCTTTCAGTATCACTTTTATGTTGACGACACACAAATCTACCTCTCTGGTCCAGACATCACCACCTTACTATCCAGAATCCCACAATGCCTATCTTCCATATGCTCTTTCTTGCTTTCTAAAAATGGATAAAAAAGAATTTATCATCTTTCCCCCATCTTGCACAACCCCTCCAACAGACCTATCTATCACGATCAACGGCTGCACACTCTCCCCAGTCAAACAAGTCCGCTGCTTTGGAGTGACCTTGGATTCTGCCCTCTCCTTCAGACCACACATCCAAGCTCTTTCCACCACCTGCCGCCTCAAACTCAAAAATATCTCCCACATCTGTGCATTCCTCAACTATAAGTCTGCGAAAGTGCTAGTACATGCTCTCATCATCTCCCACCTAGACTACTGCTACATTATCCTCTATTGCCTTCCATCTAGTACTCTCGCCTCCCTCCAATCTATCCTCAACTCTGCTGCCCAACTAATCCACCTCTAATCTTGTTACTCCTCTGCCTCTCCCCTCCCTACATGTGGGCCTCTCCTCTGCCCAGCGAATTCAGTTCAAAATACTAACGAATACATACAAGGCCGTCCACAACCTGTCCCCTCCCTGTCTCAGAGCTACTTTCCCAAAACATCCCCGCACGTAATCTCCGATCCTCAAAAGACCTCCTTCTCTCCTCCCCTCTTATCACCTCTTCCCACAATCGCCTCGAGGATTTCTCCTGTGCATCCCCCATACTCTGGAACTCTCTACACCAACATATCAGACTCTCACCTACAGTGGAATCCTTCAAAAGAAACCTAAAAACCCACTTCTTCAGACAAGCCTACAACCAGTGACCCTGCTGCCTCCACACCGTCATGACCAGCTCTATCCTCACCTACTGTGTCCTTCTCCCATACCATATAGATTGTAAGTCCTTACAGGCAGGGCCCTCTCTCCTTGTGTACCAGTTTGTAACTCGTCTTGTTCATGCTTAGTGCAATTGTCTGTATTATGTATGTGTACCCCTTTTCATATTTACAGCGCTATGGAATGAATGGTGCATTAATAATAAATAATAATAATAACTATGTAAAGAGAGATTGTTTTCTATAATTGGTCTGGTTACTGATCATACTCATAGTAAAATAGAAACATAGTAACATACTTTATGAGGCCGAAAAAAGACAACTGTCCATCCAATTCGGCCTGTTATGATGCAAATTGATCCAGAGGAAGGCAAAAAAAACCATGTGAGGTAGAAGCCAATTTTCCCCACTTTAGGGGGAAAAAATTTAAAAAATTACTCCAGCCACTTCACCTATATCTTCTGCCTTGAACCTGCCCCAAACCCACAACACCAAGGGCACCCCAGCTACCATTAAGCAGGAGCCCCAATATTAGTGTGTGTTTTCCTATCACTGCCTTGGCCTTAGGGAGCTTTGGTGTGAGGATGCTTATTGTAGCCAGAGCCACTAGCACTCCCATCCTCTGCTCCTCCAAAGCTTGTGACACATACACTACTTTTCACACTCATGACAGGCTCTCTGTATTCTTTCAATGCACATATTACGCTCCCTGAGACATACCAAAACCAAACACCTCGTTATATATTCCAGCTTCACCTTAGCACAGGGCTGTTGAGGCACCATGTTACTGCTCCACTCACATTACCGTAAACCTCACCAGGCTACCATGCCTGCCAGTAGATGCTTAAAATATTAAAAAACCTTTCAAAGTCGCAGCCCCTACAAGATAAAAGTATATTAACAAAACACTGACATCAAGTATAAGCCCCATCTGAATGTCCAGTTAGCTTCAGTGGCGCATCAAACAGTCCAAGTGCACAGCAACAAGGAGTCAGTTCAAGTACGCTATTGTGCAAGAGGTGCTGGTTAACACTCTTCATCTTATGCGTGAACACACCCTCACACTTACCCTCTGGCATCTCTTCAGCCCCAGGGGTTGCTATACTAGGTCCTGATGCAACCCAGCATCAGGACATTGCATAAGCTACTGAACTATACATCCTGATGCTGGACAGTGTCAAGATCCAGTACAGTGGCACCTGGAGCAGAAGAAGTAATAGTGTACAGTAAGTACAGTAGGGAAAAAAAGTATTTAGTCAGCCACCAATTGTGCAGGTTCTCCCACTTAAAAAGATGAGAGAGGCCTGAATAGGTAGACCTTAACTATGAGAGACAAAATGAGAAAACAAATCCAGAAAATCACATTGTCTGATTTTTAAAGAATTTATTTGCAAATTATGGTGGAAAATAAGTATTTGGTTAATAACAAAAGTTCATCTCAACACTTTGTTATATATCCTTTGTTGGCAATGACAGAGGTCAAACGTTTTCTGTAAGTCTTCACAAGGTTGGCACACACTGTTGCTGGTATGTTGGCCCATTCCTCCATGCAGATCTCCTCTAGAGCAGTGATGTTTTGGGGCTGTCGCTGGGCAACACAGACTTTCAACTGCCCTGGCGGTGTGCTTGGTATCATTGTCATGCTGAAAGACCCAGCCACGTTTCATCTTCAATGCCCTTGCTGATGGAAGTAGGTTTGCACTCAAAATCTCACGATACATGGCCCCATTCATTCTTTCATGTACACGGATCAGTCGTCCTGGTCCCTTTGCAGAGAAACAGCCCCAAAGCATGATGTTGCCACCCCCATGCTTCACAGTAGGTATGGTGTTATTTGGATGCAACTCAGCATTCACTCTCCTCCAAACATGACGAGTTGTGTTTCTACCAAACAGTTCTACTTTGGTTTCATCTGACCATAAGCCATTCCCCCAATACTCTTCTGGAACATCCAAATGCTCTCTAGCAAACTTCTAGCCCGGATATGTACTGGCTTAAACAGGAGGACATGTCTGGCACTGCAGGATCTGAGTCCCTGGCATCGTAGTGTGTTACTGACGGTAGCCTTTGTTACGTTGGTCCCAGCTTTCTGCAGGTCATTCACTAGGTCCCCCTGTGTGGTTCTGGGATTTTTGCTCACTGTACTTGTGATCATTTTGACCCCGGGGTGAGATCTTGCGTGGAACCCCTGATCGAGGGAGATTATCAGTGGTCTTGTATGTCTTCCATTTTCTAATTATTGCTCCCGCAGTTGATTTATTCACTCCAAGCTGCTTGCCTATTGCAGATTTAGTCTTCCCAGCCTGGTGCAGGTCTCCAATTTTGTTTCTGGTGTCCTTTGACAGCTCTTTGGTCTTCACCATAGTGGAGTTTGGAGTGTGACTGTTTGATGTTGTGGACAGGTGTCTTTTATACTGTTAACAAGTTCAAACAGGTGCCATTACTACATGTAATGAGTGGAGGACAGAGGAGCGTCATAAAGAAGAAATTACAGCTCTGTGAGAGACAGAAATCTTGCTTGTTTGTAGGTGACCAAATACTTAATTTCCACCATAATTTGCAAATAAATTCTTTAAAAATCATACAATGTGATTTTCTGGATTTGTTTTCTCATTTTGTCTCTCATTGTTGAGGTCTACCTATGATGTCAATTACAGGCCTCTCTCATCTTTTTAAGTGGGAGAACTTGCACAATTGGTGGCTGACTAAATACTTTTTTTCCCCACTGTACTACTGCTTGATGCTCCTGCCTTCTGAAGTCAAAGACGCTCTCTACTGTCCAGACTGGAGTCTTTCATGGACAGGCAGCTGAACAGAAATGCTGAAGCAGTAGGTCCCCCACCCCTTTCTAACTTCTGCTCCGCAATGGTGAATGACAGCACTTTCTAATTTTACACTCCAGCCAAGAAAGGAGCCATTTGTTCCACCTAACTTACTTTAATAAGCTGTCGATAGTAATTAACCTTTTTTAAATACCAAATCATGTCTATTAGTCAACTTTCAGAAATGCTTGATGTAGAAGAAAAAAATCATCTCTCCTGTCCAGATGCAAACGTACATGCAATATCTGGTGTAATAGTGAAGCAAGAAAGCGATGAACACTTCAAAACACTTCTACTTCAAAAAATATGAACAAGTTCAAGAGGGGCCTGGATGTTTTTCTTGAAAAATATATGATTACAAGTGAGGTTCTGGAGGGTTCTGGAGATGGCACATCGATATAAGGATTTATTCTGATTGCCCAATTTGGAGTCCGGAAGGAATTTTCCCCAACCACACAGCATGGTTGTGTCATGGCTCAGAGACGGGCACGATGCGAGCGAATACCTAATTGCACTAATAAGACAGCACTGCTTAGTTGGTCTGTATTGTTAATGGCGATGCATTATTGCGGAGACTATGAGGCCATTAACAATGCCGACTGACAAACAGTGCGGTCTTATTAGTTGAATTAGAGCCCGTTGCAGTCCGCATGGCCACACAGTACTCAAATGCAGCGTGGCTGTGTCAAAGTTTTAACATGACCGTGCGGTGTGTTCACACTCTATTATGGGGCAATTGTTATCAGTCTCAGATGGGTTGTTGCCTTCCTCTGGATCAACACAGTATGATTACAGGTAGGATTTGATGGACATGTGTGTTTTTACCAACTACTGTATGTAACACCAAACAAATGGCACAGAAACATGAAATATGGACATATATGGACAAACAATCCTCTTTTCTTCGCAGTCAAAGCCCCATGATCTGCATGTGGACACTAAACTGCAACAGAGTAGCGTGTAAGCAGGGGTGCACCACCAATGAGGCTAGGTGAGGCGATCGCCTCAGGCAGCACCAGGTAGGGGCAAGAGGGGGGCAACGGAAGGGCCATAGGCAATGAGAGCTTTCATTGTGGCAAAGGGGCTAGATTAAGAAATTGGCACTGGAGGGGCGCTGTTTCAGTTATCACCTCAGGCAGCAGAAAGTCTACGTGCACCCCAGCATGTAAGTGTTCCATGTAGTCTGTAAACTAAAAAAACTGAATGTGATGATGCGTGATCATGAAATATTGTGCATTATCATGTTTTCTTGCATTGTACCTTTTCTAATGTTTGCTGATTTTCGTTAATAGAAAAATGACTAAATGATTTCTAAGGACAAATATAAGTCTAATGGAGACTAATGTAAACACTTCCTCTATAGGAAACCATAGAAATGTAGAAAATAGTACTTTATTTCATTAGAAAGAGAATTTTGAAAGCTTTAATAAACATCCATTATCACACAAAAACAACCATACAGGACATATACAGCACAAATCTAAGTGCTAAAACATTTTTTTAGGAAAAACTGAATCCTACCGCAAGGTATTTTCAACCACATACTAATTTATAATAAAGTAAATATAAAGGGTCATATGCTGCATACCATGTAATATAAATTATGTGATAACTTTATTGTACAGTATAGGTCAGTGATGGCGAACCTTTTACAGTCCAAGTGCCCAAACTGTAACCCAAAACCCATTTATTTATCGCAAAGTGCCAACAGAGCATTTTAACCTGAATACTACAGTCCAAAACAGTATATCTTCCATGTACTTTGTCATTTATCTATAATAACCTGCCTACATTCAATGCGCTGCCTGAGCTGTTCATAGTGCGTAGAGATGAGCGAACGTGCTCTGTACCACTCAGCTCCCCTGCGCTCGCATGGGCGCAGGCAGCCGCTTCCGTCGGGTGAGGAGGACGGAAGCGCCTGCCTGCGCCCATGCGAGCGCAGGGGAGCCGAGCGGTACAGTGCTCGTTACGAGCACGTTCGCTTATCTCTAATAGTGCGCCCTGCGATGATGAAGGGCGCGAAAAGTCTAAGGTACACCATAAACTTTTTCCAGGGTGCGGGTGCCCACAAAGAGGGCTCTGAGTACCACCTCTGGTACCCATGCCCTAAGTTCTTCACCACTGGTATAGGTCAATACAATTCCATCGATACCAAATATGTATATAATTTTTTGTGTTATAGTACACAATTCAGTACAAAACTTTTATTTATTTTACAAAAGTTTTTACAAATGTTAACACCATGCGGTAAAAATGATAAACTATATTTATTCTATGGGCCGTTACGATTTCAGGGGTGATATAAGACCTCTTTTTTCTGTCCTTTACTATTTTAAAACAGAAATCATTTTAATAAGATATATACTGTATATATATATATATATATATATATATACACGGTATATATATAACTTCAGAATATTTTACTTTTTATTGACTTGAACCCGCAATTACCTAACCATGGATGGGACATACATAGCATCTAGTAAGTGAGTATAATTTTTCTTTCATTTACGGTAAATGAGCCCTAAAAATCACTGCAAGGGCTCATTTGAGAGTTGGCGCAATATTACTATGCTCTCTATGGTACTACTGACTCCAGAGACAAAGTTGCAGCCATTTTACATGACCCATTGCCCATACTGGCAAAAAAAAGTGCTTTGCCCTATTGAAATACATTTTTGGCTTGGTTTGATATAGGCCCCAAAAATACATTATGGCACAGAAAAGTTAATTTGTGTGCAGGAACATTACTTGGATGGTATAGGACAAAGCATACAGTATCTCCACTAACCTCATGTGTAGTACCCCACAACTGGGAGTACTGCAATTGGTTTGTAATGTAATGCATTTTAACATTCATCTTATGTCACCTTTCATGCTGGTCCGACTTTCTGCCTAGGGTAGGGCTGAGCTTGGGAGAGTCAGCCTACAGTTGGAGAGAGAGACTAGGACCAACCTAGGAGGATGTAATTCCCCCAGGTGGACCACAGAGGCGGCTCAACTAGGAGGACATAATTGTCCCAGGGAAACTTCTGAGTTATCAGAGTGATCAAGTGACTGAGCTATCAAACTTCCTCTGCAAAGTGGGGGGAAACATGTTAAGACACCATCATGAGAGTTTAGGACAGGCATAGCTAGAAGTCTGCGTCATTCAGTGGACACCTACAGTCACAGGTGCCAGAGTACAGCCATAGGGAAAGGAATCCAGAGAGAGAGACAATGTCAGCTAGCAAGTTTCTGGGTGTCATGTTTGCTGCCAGCCACCATACCCCATCATCTGGGAGGAGAGAAATTGTACTTTGTACTTTATACTGCTACGTAGATATGCTGCTCTCTGTTTTTGCACTCAGTAAAGAAAGACGTTCTTTGTTCAAAAATCTCTGCCTGGTTCCTTTCATCATCACTTTTTTTCACTGCACCCCAGGAAGAGACAGCCTGAGGTAGGACACTGTGACACATCTCATCAGGACCACTACCACTCCCATCTTCTGCACCAGCTCCTCAGGGGCTCGCTGCACATGTAAATAATTACAATAAAGAAATCTGGAAGGTTGTTGCCCTTGAGGGATAAAGTGCATCGCCTGTGATATAAAACACATGGCTTGTTAGCATCAAGTAAGCTGGATGTAGGTGATTATTTTTGAACACACTAAAGCAATTAATATGCACAATATTTCACACGTGAGAGGATCACACAGAAGAGTAATAACCTGCTTGATCTATACGCCTGTGAGCATCTCACTAATCATAAATAATACATAGCCTCACCCTGCGTCAGGTAATAAGAAAATCGCCTTGGAAATTCATAATTGCAAAGGAGCCTTCTGCATTAATAATTTGTTAATTGAGTGGTGCGCCGCTATAATATGAATGGGGGTGATGGTGGTCACAGAGTGGTTAATGAAAACCAGTTTATTTTCAAAGCAGCAAGGATTGGCACAAAAAAATTACATTTTACAGATAAGGAAAAAAAAAGCAAGTATAATTTGCATATGCATTACTGCAAAAACCTCCTCTCGCCGCAAAGGACTCGGAATCATGTGATACAGAGACAGGATTTACCCAGAGAAAATGAAAAAAGGTTTTATTGAGAGCACAGAGGCGTCACCTTTTAAATCTGACTTGAAATTACAAGTTATTGGGCCGTGAAGGAATGGTTTTCATATGCTCAGACGCTTTCGTACACCCGGCACATCTGTGTCATTTACTTCCAAAATCAGACGCGCTCATTCAGTTTAGTTTCAGTGATCGAGATTATTACTAATACCAGCCAGTTAATCTATCCGATGTCTACTCTGTTACTGCCTCCTGCTGGTACCTACTACACACTACTGGATAGATTTTCTGTTCCACTGTGATGCTTGGCACGTTACCGGCTTTTTGACAGTTTTACACCCATATTGAAGTCACAAATGCCAGTCTGATGTGTATGCATCTAATTACGGAAACTAAAAACCTCATGGATCCTTATGATGCTCCTCCGTCAAGAGAACTCTGTACTTAGCAATGGATCCTGCAAATACATGTTTAGGAGAGGAATCCATTAAAGAGGTTCTCTACCCCTTTTAGAAGGTTCACTTCACAACAAACTGATGGCTGGGGGTCAGCTATTATTTGTGCAGAAATCTGCCAGTAAGTTTCTCTGCGGAGGCACCCCAGTGACAATTAAAGGGGTTCTCCTAGGAAAGACATTTATCACAAATCTACAGGATAGAACCAGAATCAGCAACCTCCGGTGCTCTAGATGTTCTGAAACTACAACTCCCAGAATCTTCCTTTCACTTCTATGAGAGTTACAAGAACAGCAGAGTAAGTGTGTATGCTGGGAGTTGTAGTTTCAAAACAGCTGGAGTGCCAAAGGTTGCTGATCCCTGGGATAGAAGATAAACGTCTGTTCGCTGGGGGCACCAACAATCACTAGAAAGGTGGTCCTAGCTATTAATTAGAGCAGCACAGTGCATATATGACTCCTGATTGCAGACCCCCATTCTAGTGATCATGTGAGGCCCAGCACTGGAGACCTCAGTGATGCTTTATTGGTTACCCACCCTGTTATAAAATGATACAGAAAGAGGACCTGTCCCTTCTCCTGACATATTTAAATTCCCCATGTAATAACAATTATGGACCATGTATTCTTATGGCTCTATGTTGTGTCATGCCTCTCTTATTCCTTCTAGCCAGCAGTCTGCAATATAGATTCATTTAGATGAGAATTACACCCAGTATACAGGACTACAGAAGTGGTACTGTGCAGTGATCATTGATACAGAATAAGAACAGATACTGAGAATTACACCCAGTATACAGGACTGGAGAAGTGGTACTGTGCAGTGGCCATATATACAGAATAAGAGCAGATACTGAGAATTACACCCTGTATAGGAGACGTGGTCCTGTGCAGTGTACAAATATACAGAATAATAGCAGGTACTGAGTATTACACCCAGTATTCAGGACAGGAGAGGTGGTACTGTGAAGGTAGACCGGTCGAAATACTGAATTTTCCCCTCACAGTGTTATGTCATTTGTAGATACATGTATTTAATGCTATACAAATATATATATATATCTCAGCTTTGTAAATGCTTATGCAGCTGTATAGAATGTCAGTGTGTCACAAAGGAATGTGTGTATAATCAAGAACCTTTTTATATTATATTTTTATACTTTGTAACTTTTATAAAGCCGTACTCTTATCAAAATGACTTTTTCAAGCTAGTGACGTAGAATGGAATGCAACTTCTATCCAATCAAGAATGATATTGTTTGCTATTTGCATGCTTACGCCCCCTTTCCTTTTTGTATCGAATAAGTACGTGTGTTAATAAAGAAACAAGCCAGAGGCTGTAATGATTTTGCCACATAAGCACGGCCAAAGGACTTAAAGCGGCTCTGTCACTAGGTTTTAACCTATGTATTTAAATACATAGGTTAAAACCCCTTGACTTCTACAGTTAGAACATACCTTTATTGCAGAGTACAGCGCAGCGGTTGTGCTGAAAAAAGACCTTTAATCTTTATGTTAATGAGCCTTCGGAGCACCGGGGGGCGGGCTCTTTCTTCCTGAGCACCGCTTCTTCACCGCCCCCCGGGTCCCGAGGCTCTCCCCGATGCCGACGTCCACGCCCCTCTGAAAATTGATTGACAGCTGAAATCCCGCCGGCGCATGCGCAGAAGCGCTTGCAGTGCCGAACACCGCAAGCGCTTCCATCCTTGTGCGCACGCGCCGTCACTTCCGGGTTCAGCGAAGTGACGGCGCGTGCGCACAAGGATGGAAGCGCTTGCGGTGTTCGGCACTGCAAGCGCTTCTGCGCATGCGCCGGCGGGATTTCAGCGCTAGGCCAAACGGCCTAGCGCTGTCAATCAATTTTCAGAGGGGCGTGGACGTCGGCATCGGAGAGAGCCTCGGGACCCGGGGGGCGGTGAAGAAGCGGTGCTCAGGAAGAAAGAGCCCGCCCCCCGGTGCTCCGAAGGCTCATTAACATAAAGATTAAAGGTCTTTTTTCAGCACAACCGCTGCGCTGTACTCTGCAATAAAGGTATGTTCTAACTGTAGAAGTCAAGGGGTTTTAACCTATGTATTTAAATACATAGGTTAAAACCTAGTGACAGAGCCTCTTTAATACTGGAATCATAAGTCTGTGTTTTGTCCTTAATTATTGTGCGCACCCGTGTTCAAAACAATTCGGAATGACTGACTGAATTCCAGAAAGGACAGGTTTATGTCCACCTCAACAGCTGGCGCCCAAACCGCGGGGCCCCCGAAAGGAGCACCAGGACTCGCTCGGTGTCCCAACCCTCGACCGATGCCATGGGCACCACTCCCTCCCGAAGGGGACTGATCACCCTAACCGACCAAGGTAAGTTATATATACACTGTATGTGATAACTTACCTGTGGCTCGAGGGGGGAGTGGTAGTCTGGGGTTTAGGTTTTGTGGGGCCTGAGTGAAACGTCATGTGACCAGACGCCTGGTGGTCTCCGCCGGGGATTCCGGAAACCTACAGCCCCTCAGGAAAGGTCACGTGGGGATTCAGTCAGATCATGTTAGGGACCCAGACTGGCAGCGGCTGTGAGAACACTTTGAAGTAGTGATTTAGGTGGCGCCTGGGTATTCCGACACGTTACGGACCAGTTGCCCAGAGCGTGCGCCTAAAACACTTAGAGTAGTCATCTAGGCGGCACCTGGGTATACCAGCAAGTTACTCAGAGCGCGCGCCTAGATTAGGGATTTGGGCGGCGCCTGGGTATACCAGCAAGTTACCCAGAGTGTGCGCCTGGGATTTTGGTGGCGCCCGGATATACCAGCAAGTTATCCGGAGCGTGAACCTGTAGTATAGTTAGTTGTTAGTTAGTGCGCTGAGTGGTAACTGTTGTGCCCATTGTTGCAACTCCATCACGGGGGAAGTGTTGATTGCAGTTTGAAGTTTGAAGTTTAGCCGCGGGAGTCGGCGTCTAAATTGGGGAGATGGTAGTGAAGTCTCTCTCCCCGGGGAAATCGAGTGAGGTCTCTTTCCCCTCCCCCCGTGATTTATTGGCTATTCGGAGGACGGTTAACTCAGGTTGGCAAACACGGCCGCGCCAATAGGGCACTGTATGCTTCAAGTGTTCAAAAACCCAGCACAGCCTCCCGACTGGTGCTCAGAATGCTGTCAGTCTGGTGGAACAAAGAAGGCAAAAAGATATGTGAAGGATGTGAAAAGCTTGTTTAAGATAATTGGGATGCCTCCAGGAGGCAGATTACAGCCCAGTGAAAGTTTGATCGATGTAGCGAGAGCCTTCTATAGAACTGCTTCAAATCAGGGAAAAAAAAAAGAAAAAAGATGGACTGTGGAAAGTGAATTGAAGGGAAAGAAAAAAGTGATTAGAAGTGTAATAGGTTGGTGCAGGAAAAAATGGTTGATATGGTTTATGTAAGTGACTTATAGAAAGCTGCAAAATGGCGGATTTGGGAAAAGGAAAGGGGAAAAAAAAAAAAAAGGATTTTCTTCAGTGTTAGTTCAGCTTTGCAGTTTGCAGCTGCAGCCCCCCCTTTGGAATTTATGACTATGATAATCCACTTGTTATGTCTGTGTGGACCAGAAATCTGACCTTGTGTGTTGCCAGAGAACCGACTAGTAGATGAAGGTCACACAGCCAAGTTTACTGTGAGCGATATCTGCTCTACTGATGTGATGATGAGGCCAAATTAAGGGTTAAGTTGAGAATGGAAGAAATCATCGCTCACAGGGAAGTGTTCTGGCATTAGGCCAAAAAGGAGTGAACACTGGACATTCGGCCTTGAATTTACATTATATTCTAGATTTTGTGAAAAGAGAACAATGCGAGCAGAAGCGGAAAATTATTAAAATATAAGAAATTAGTCTGGGCAGAAATGTATAATGAAAAGACAAATGATTACTTTTACATGCTGTCAGCACGGCCCCTAAGATGGTACAGGAGGACCCAACCGCGCTCCCGCAGACACATCCCCCGCCATTTCACTAGCCCCCTCAGTCTCTCTCTTCAGAGGGGTGGACCTGTAAAGTACGTCAGTGCCAAAACCACGCCCGCGGCTCACCTCCTTGTATTCAGTTATCATACAAGATGGCACGTCCTACACGTCCCAATTTCCGTTCCAGCAGCCATCTTAACTAATCCCATTCCCACTCCGGTGGCCATCTTAACTCCTGCAACTTCCTTTCCAGGTGGCCATCTTAACTGAGGGAACATCAGTCCCCGCCCAGCGGCCATCTTAGTTACTGGTATTCTCCATGACACGGCTACAAGTGGGAAACAATGCACATAGATGCAAGTAGAAGCACAACGAGTACTCAACTTAGTAAATGAGGGATATAAATATAACTGTAATTAGTTAATATTGTCTAATTAGAAATCAGAAATTTTATAAATTAATAACTTTCCTTTTTCTCTTTCTAGCAGCTTGTAAATGTCCAAGAGTCGAGACAATAGTTTAACAATGTGTTGTAGGAGTGAACAACCGAAGACAATGGTATTATGTGCCGGCAATTGATTCACTTAATGTTTCTTTCTACTCCCCCCGTACAGGATGGTTTTCTGTGTGTATCCGTATCCAGGAAAGCTGTGTCTGTGAGAGTTGACCCATTCAGTGGAATGTGAATGAATGTAGCTTGAAGTTGTACTTGTGTGTGGACTGTGCGTGGATGCAGCAGAGAAAATGAGGAATGTTTATGATGTACTACATTTGTTTTTCTTTATATGCGCATTGGGGATTTTTTTTTTTTTTTTCCTTGGTACCAAATATTTTGACCAAACTCTACATTTTATTTTTTGAAAACAAGGCAATGAAACGTTTATGGGCCCTTCATGTTTTGTGTAAAAGTTGGGTACTGCTACAAAATGTGCAGAATACACAATATCACACGTTTAGTAAACATCAAAACATCGTTAGGTATCTCAAGAAGGTTGGTTATTAATAAAAAAAATTAATGGTGTTGTGTTTTATTTGGTTCAAAAGGTTTACAGTATACAAGATACCCGGGCATTGCTATTGATTAATGTATTGAAATATGCAGGATCATTTGTCAGAATATTATGAAAGTTTGTTTTGAAGTATCCTTTAATTAGACCAGATTTAGAGTCTCACAAAAGTCCTTTTTGATTTGACAGAAGACTTTTCTTTGGTCTCATTGGTAAGTGTTATTTACATATAGTGTTGGACCGACAAACGTTCTAAGGACATTTGTTTATTTGATCAATGATGGAGAGGAAACCACCTCAGCAACGGCTTATTCTAACATGAACTGAGTTTTTTGAGTTGACTTTTTGATTGTGTGGAACTGTTCCGGTGCATCTTTCCTGTGGGCAGCTACAAAGAGCTGGGACTAACAACCTCGGGGAAAGTTCAGGAGCTGGTGCTCCAGATGAGGCGTCACGTCAAGTCTACAAGGTGTGGTAAGACACAGTTGTCAGTAACCCGTCACCCAACAAGAAACAACTTCGACCACGGGTCAGCCATGCTGCACAAGGCCTTGCTGTTCGTACTACGGCTGTCCAGGGGTGGACCTTAACGGTAATCTGTGTGCCTAACCTGCAGAGCTGATGCAGACCAGTGAGGGTGGGAGGTCCTTGTGTCAAAGCTCCTCCCACAGTCAAGGTAACAGACTGTTTATCACCCACTGATAAGAGGCTCTAACATCTACACTGACACCTACACCTGCAACCCCTTCACATACATAAGGAGGGGTCATAGACTGAACTTTGTAATAACAAGCATTAAGTGATGGACAAATTGACTTTGCACCAGAGACTTTTGTTATTATCCAAGAAGATCGAAGAGAAGACGACCACAGAGAGACACTTCTTGTTAGTCCAACACACAGTTTTTGTTTTTTTTTAGAAATCCAATGATCCACAAATAGGTTTCTGTCAAATGATTAGGATAAGCCCAAGTACACAGGGGGGTACCTGTTGGGTTTCAGCCTTGGTGAAGACTACCTTTTCCCCCATGTCCGTCTAGACACTCTTAACAATTAGAAAATCAAAGATTAGGGAAAAATTCAGTCTTTAGGGGGGACTGTGAAGGTAGACCGGTCGAAATACTGAATTTTCCCCTCACAGTGTTATGTCATTTGTAGATACATGTATTTAATGCTATACAAATATATATATATCTCAGCTTTGTAAATGCTTATGCAGCTGTATAGAATGTCAGTGTGTCACAAAGGAATGTGTGTATAATCAAGAACCTTTTTATATTATATTTTTATACTTTGTAACTTTTATAAAGCTTGCGTATAATATATGTATATATTTAACTAGTCCAAGATGGCCCCCGTACTCTTATCAAAATGACTTTTTCAAGCTAGTGACGTAGAATGGAATGCAACTTCTATCCAATCAAGGATTATATTGTTTGCTATTTGCATGCTTACGCCCCCTTTCCTTTTTGTATCGAATAAGTACGTGTGTTAATAAAGAAACAAGCCAGAGGCTGTAATGATTTTGCCACAGAAGCACGGCCAAAGGACTTAATACTGGAATCATAAGTCTGTGTTTTGTCCTTAATTATTGTGCGCACCCGTGTTCAAAACAATTCGGAATGACTGACTGAATTCCAGAAAGGACAGGTTTATGTCCACCTCAACAGCACTGCAGTGTCCATATATAGAGAATGAGAGCTGATACAGAGGATTTTAGCCAGTATACAGGACTGGAGAAGTGGTACTGTGCAGTGGCCATATATACAGAATAAGAGCAGATACTGAGGATTACACCCAGTATACAGGACAGGAGAAGGTACTATGCAGTGTCCATATACTGTATACAGGATGAGAGCAGATAATGAGAATTACACCCAGTATACAGGACATGAGAAGCGGTACTGTGCAGTGTCCATATATACAGAATAAGAGCACATGCTAAAAATTACACCCAGTATACAGGACAGGAAAAGTGGTACTGTGCAGTGTCCATATATACAGAATAAGAGCAGATACTGAGAATTACACCCAGTATACTGGACTAAAGAAGAGGTACTGTGCAGTGTCTATATATACAGACTAAGAGCAGATACTGAGAATTACACCCAGTATACAGGACAGTAGAAGTGGTACTGTGCAGTGTCCATATATACAGAAGAAGATCAGATACTGAGAATTATATCCAGTATACAGGACATGAGAAGTGGTACTGTGCAGTGTCCATATATACAGAATAAGAGCGGATACTGAGAATTACACCCAGTATACAGGACAGGAGAAGTGGTACTGTGCAGTGTCCATATATACAGAATGAGAGCAGATACTGAGAATTACACCCAATATACAGTACAAGGGAAGTGGTACTGTGCAGTGTACATATATACAGAATAAGAGCAGATACTGAGGATTACACCCCGTATACAGGACAAGAGAAGTGGTACTGTGCAGTGTCCATATATACAGAATAAGAGCGGATACTGAGAATTACACCCAGTATACAGGACAAGAGAAGTGGTACTGTGCAGTGTCCATATATACAGAATGAGAGCGGATGCTGCGAATTACTCCCAGTATACAGGACTGGAGAAGTGGTACTGTGCAGTATCCATATATACTGAATATTAGCAGACACTGAGATTTACACCCAGTATACAGGACAAGAGAAGCGGTACTGTGCAGTGTCCATACGTATATACAGAATAAGTGCAGATACTGAGCATTACATCCAGTATACAGGACATGAGAAGTGGTACTGTGCAGAGTCCATATATACAGAATAAGAGCGGATACTGAGATTTACACCCATCCAGAATTCTTCCTCAGTCGCAACTAGCCAGACGTCCGATAGATAGATACAAGTGCATCTCAATAAATGGAATATCATCAAAAAGTTTTTTTTTCAGTAATTCAGTTCAAAAAGTGAAACACATATATTATATAGAGTCATTACAAACATAGTGAACTTTTTCAAGTGTTTATTTATGTTAATATTTATGTTAATATTGATGATTATGGCTTACAAAATTCATTATCTCAGAAAATTAGGATAATTAACCCAAAACACCTGCAAAGGCTTCCTAAGCCTTTAAAAATGTCCCTTCAGTAGGCGACACAATCATGGGGACAGATGTCCAGAAGGCTGTCATTGACACACTCCACAAGGCAGGTAAGCCACAAAAGGTCATGGCTGTTCACAGAGTGCTGTATCAAATCATATTAATGGAAAGTTGAGTGTAAGGAAAAGAGTGGTAGAAAAAGGTGCACAAGCAACAGGGAGAACCGCAGCCTTGATAGGATTGTTAAGGAAAGGCCTTTCCTAAATTTGGAGGAAATTCACAAGGAGTCGACTGCTGTTGGAGTCAGTGCTTCAAGAGCCACCACACACAGACATATCCAGGACATGGGCTACAAGTGTCGCATTCCATGTGTCAAGCCACTCATGACCAATAGACAACGGCAGAAGCGTCTTACCAGGGCCAAGGAGAAAAAGAACTGGACTGTTTCCCAGTGGTCAAAGGTGTTTGTCATGGATGTTCCTGAGACAGGTATCAGGAGGTCTGTCAGATTGGCAACACATGGTATAATCTGACATGTTTTCCTTTTTTGTTGCTGGTATTTACCACACCCTTTTCCATCAGGTGTTGCTGGTGTGATAATTGTCCCTCCCCTATTTATTGCTGCTTCTCCCACAGTTCCTTGCGGTTTATAGCTTCAGTGGTTATTGTGGTGTGCTGGTGTGTGGTTCTCAGCTGAGATCCTGGAGCCTACATTTCTTCATTGAAGATAAGTGTCCCCATTCCTTTTTGTGTGTTACGTTACTTTTCCCTGTAGTTTGTGATTAGGCCTGAGGGAGACTCCTGTTTGTCCTTCCTTGTGGAGGAACAGGTAGACTTATTCCTGACATTAGTTCCAGGGTCCTATAGGGTCAGATTGGATCTTAGGGTTCCTGTGTATGAACTCGCCTAGATTGGGGCATGTTCATACTGGTAGTTACTGGTTAGTAAGGATTTGAGTTAGGGTTTGTTTTAGGAGGTGTCCATCTTCCTTCCCTAGTTTTCAGACCTAATCTCCATTCCCTCCTACGCTCAGTGTGGTTTTCCCCCCACACCTGAGCGTGACATTATAAACCGCCAATTACCATCACTTTGTTGTTTGTTTCTGTACAGCCATGGATCCTATTCTGTACTCGCCGGGCAGCTGCAGGGGCTGTCTTTGGAGGTAGCTGACCTCCGCACGACTGTCACCCAGATTCAGAGACCACAGGCTGTTGGTCCTGGGGGTGGTGGTTGCCAAGCCTGTCTGGAGCCTAAAGTCGCTCTCGCCCGGATAGATTCTCCCGGATAGATAGGGGGACGTGATAAATTCATTTTGTTCAGGGAGGCGTGCAAATTGTATTTTAGGCTGCATCCACGTTCTTCTGGTAATGAGGAACAGAGAGTTGGTGTGGTGATCTCGTTGCTCAAGGGGGATGCACAGTCATGGGCCTTTTCTCTGCCGACTCGATTGCAGTCTCTCCAGTCAGTGGATGAATTTTTCAAGGCATTGGGGCTTATCTATGATGACCCGGATCGCATCTCCCTGGCTGAGACCAAGCTACGTGACCTTCGTGACCTTCGCTCTGTTGAAATATATTGCTCTGAGTTTCGGAGGTGGGCTACGAATACCGAATGGAACAATCCGGCTCTCCGTAGTCAGTTTTGTCAAGGATTATTAGAAAGGCTGAAGGAAGCTTTGGGCTTTCATGAAACTCCGGTGTCTTTGGAAGCCGCAATGTCTCTTGCTGTACACATGGATAGATGCCTGAGAGAGAGATCTAGGGGCCCCCGCTCTCAGGACGTACTATCACATCGTGTATTGTCTTCCTTTGACACTTTGGGTGAAAATACTCCTGGGTTGACATCTGGGGACGAAACCCATGCAGTTAGGGGGAGCTTCTCCTGCTTCCACTTTTAAGCATTCTGGTAATAAAAAGGGAGTGTGTTTTTTCTGCGGACAGAAAGGACACTTTATTAACGCATGTCCATCCATTCAGTCTCTAAAAGAGAAAAAAGGAAAGAGGGCGTTTAATTCCCATCTCACTCTTGGAGGGGTGGGTGGTGAGACAGAAAACGTGTATTTGTCTTCATCCTGTAATACCCGTTTTCTCCTGACTGCCGAGGTGGCGCTAGTGTCAAAGGTTATGAGAATTAAGGTGTTTATCGACAGAGGGGCAGGGGTGAACCTGATTGATGCTCAGTTTGTCCGTATGCATGGATTGTCTCTGAGTGCATTAGAGAAGAAGATTTCTGTGTTTGCTATTGATTCTGCACCTCTATCTCAGAAGTGTTTGTCTCAGATGGTGCATGATATCAGAAGAGTGGGTAAATTTCATCAGGAACTAATTTCGTGTTTTGTGTTGGAAGGTCTTCCTGCTCCTGTGGTGCTCGGTTTACCGTGGTTAAGCAAACACAATCCAACCATCGACTGGCATACTAGACAGATTCTGAATTGGGGTAATTATTGCGTTGACAATTGTCTTAATACATCTTTTTCTGCTTTAACCACTAAGACACTACCTTCTTTTATATATGATTCCTCAGATGTATTTTCTGGAGGTGGATGTCAGGATTTACCCCCACATCGGGAATACAATTGTCCTATCAATCTTATCCCCGGAGCGAAATTGCCAAAATCTAGGCTGTATAACCTCTCTGGACCCGAAAGAACGGCCATGAAAGAATATATTGCTGAGAGTTTGGCTAAAGGAAACATAAGACCTTCCAAATCTCCAATGGCAGCAGGGTTTTTCTTTGTAAAGAAAAAGGATGGAACTCTTAGGCCATGTTTGGATTTCCGTAAACTCAATCGGATTACTGTCCGTGATCCTTACCCCCTTCCTTTGATTCCTGATTTGTTTAACCAGATTGTTGATGCCAAGGTGTTCTCCAAGTTGGATTTAAAGGGGTATTCCCATCTCACAAATGTAGTTTGTATATTTAGATATAGCCATACCAATATTATTACTAATAGAATGTATTTATATAAAATATACCGTTTAGAAGATTTGTATATCCATTGCCCCACACACATCAGTCAGGCCGTTGCCCCTAGTTACGACCACCGCAGCCATGTAGTAGTGGTGGCACAACCCTAACATGTGTCTGCGCATGCTCATGCAATGTGTGTTCACAATACAGCAGTTACCTCAGAGCGGGTTTGAACAGGAGCAAGCCGTCCACCACTACTACATGGCCACGGTGGTCGTAACTAGGGCCAACGGCCTGATTGATGTGTGTGGTACAATGGATATACAAATAGGGAAATCTTCTAAACGGTACATTTTATATAAATACATTCTATTAGAAAAATATTGGTATGGCTATATCTAACTATACAAACTACATTTGTGAGATGGGAATACCCCTTTAAGGCTACTTTCACACTAGCGGCAGCACGGATCCGGCACCTAAAGGGTGCCGACGGATCCGTACTGCCGCTGATACATGTGTGGAGCCGGAGCAGCGCTCCGGCCCCACACATGTTGACACAGACACAGAGAACATACATACATACATACTTACATACTCCAGCCAGGGACGCCGGCAGCACGTCTTCACGTGCCTCCTGCACGCAGTGATGGCGGTTCCCCACAGCGCCCTATGCTGGGCGCAGTGGGGAAACGTCATAGCTGCGCGCAGGAGGCGCGTGAAGACATGCTGCCGGCGTCCCTGGCTGGAGTATGTGAGTATGTATGTCTGTCTGTCTGTCTGTCTGTCTGTATGTATCTCTGTAGCCGGATCCGGAATGACCCCCCCATTGCAAGTCAATGGAAGACAGATCCGGATTACTGGTGTGTCACACCAAACGGATCCGTCCCCATTGACTTGCATTGGGGGTCATTCCGGATCCGTCTTGGTGCGGATGCCTGGACCGGAGAGCAAACCGCAGCATGCTGCGGTTTGTTCTCCGGTCTGCAGACGGAACGGAATGCTTTCAGGAGCATTCCGTTGTCTTCAGTTCAGTTTTGTCCCCATTGACAATGAATGGGGACAAAACTGAAGCGTTTTTTCCGGTATTGAGCCCCTATGACGGAACTCAGTACCGGAATTTAAAAACGCTAGTGTGAAAGTAGCCTAAGGGGGGCATATAATCTGGTCAGGATCAAGGAAGGGGATGAATGAAAGACGGCTTTTAATACTCCTGAGGGCCACTTTGAGAACCTGGTCATGCCTTTTGGGTTGACCAATGCCCCTGCTGCTCATCACCTTGTGGGGAAGTTTGTAGTTGTGTATTTGAATGACATACTAATTTATTCTCCAGATATGGTGACACATCAGGATCACATTAGACAGGTGTTGCAGATCTTAAGAGACAACAAATTGTACGCAAAATTAGAGAAATGTGTTTTTGCTGTACACGAGATGCAATTCTTAGGATACCTGCTGTCATCTTCAGGTTTTCAAATGGATCCAGAGAAAGTCTGTGCTGTATTGGACTGGGATCGACCTGAAAATTTGAAGGCTCTTATGCGTTTTTTGGGGTTCACTAACTATTATCGAAAATTTATTAAGAACTATTCGACAATAGTTAAACCCTTAACCGACATGGCTAAGAAAGGGACAAATGTCTCAGTGTGGTCTGATGCAGCGTTGCAAGCCTTTTCCGCTGTGAAGGAGTGTTTTCTTCTGCCCCTATATTGGTGCAGCCAGATGTGTCACAATCTTTCATTGTGGAGGTTGACGCATCCGAGGTGGGGGTAGGAGCAGTTTCATCACAGGGTCCGTCACCAGGTAAATGGCGCCCATGTGCCTTTTCGAAAAAAACTCTCTGCTGCAGAGAGAAATTATGATGTGGGTAACAGAGAGCTACTGGCCATTAAGTTGGCTTTTGAGGAATGGCATCATTGGTTGGAAGGGGCGATCCACCCAATCACTGTCTTCACTGATCACAAAAATCTGGCTTACCTGGAGTCAGCTAAATGACTTAACCCGAGGCAGGCCAGTTTGTCTTTGTTCTTCAGCAGATTCAAATTCATTGTCACATATCGTCCTGGGGTTAAGAATGTCAAGGCGGATGCCTTGTCACGTAGTTTTCCCAGAGGTGGTGATTTTGAAAATCCGAGTCCTATACTGTCTGAAGGGGTGGTGATATCCGCTCTTTACCCTGATCTTGAGGCTAAGGTGTTAGAGGCCCAGGGAGACACACCGGAGTCTTGCCCCCCTGGGAAATTGTTGGTTCCATATGAATTGCGTCATAAGGTGTTTGAGGAACTGAGTGTGAGGCCTGTAGTGTCTGTGCACGCGCTAAGGTGACACATACTCGACCTTCTGGATCTCTACTTCCATTGCCCATCCCGTCCAGACCATGGATTCACTTTTCTATGGACTTTATCATTGACCTGCCTAATTCGTCTGGAAAGACAGTTATTCTAGTGGTGGTTGATAGTTTTAGTAAAATGGCGCACTTTCTTGCATTACCTGGCCTACCTAATGCTAAAACACTTGCACAAGTGTTTGTTGACAATATTGTGAAACTCCATGGCATTCCCACTGACGTGGTCTCGGATCGTGGGACTCAGTTAGTTTCCAGATTCTGAAAGGCATTCTGTACTCGTCTGGGGGTACTACTGTCCTTCTCTTCGGCTTTTCATCCTCAGTCGAACAGACAGACGGAGCGTACTAATCAGAGTCTGGAGACTTACTTGAGATGTTTTGTTTCTGAGAACCAGGAGGAGTGGTCCTCGTTTTTGTCTCTGGCAGAGTTTGCCATAAACAATCGTAGACAGGAGTCCACTGCAAGTTGCCGTTTTTTGGGGCGTATGGGTTTCACCCGCAATTTGGCACATTTTCTGGTACGGATACTTCTGGTATCCCTGAGGAGGAACGTTTTTTGTCATTATTATCATCTATATGGCAGAAAATTCAAAATAACTTGGTGAATATGGGCAACAAGTACAAACGTGTGGCTGATAGGAGACGTATGAATGGTCCAGACCTATGTGTGGGTGATTTTGTGTGGTTATCCACAAGAAACATTAAGCTGAAGGTACCATCTTGGAAGTTGGGTCCTAGGTTTATTGGTCCATATAAGATCTCTTCCATTATTAACCCTGTAGCTTTTCGTCTTGAACTTCCCCAGGCTCTGAAAATTCATAATGTTTTTCACAGATCTTTGTTGAAGAGATATGTTGAACCTTTGGAGCCATCTTGCCACCGGCACCTGTCATAGTGGGCGGCAGTTTGGAATTCCAGATCGCCAAGATCCTCAGCTGAGATCCTGGAGCTTACATTTCTTCATTGAAGATAAGTGTCCTCATTCCCTTTTGTGTGTTACATTACTTTTCCCTGTTGTTTGTGATTAGGCCTGAGCGAGACTCCTGTTTGTCCTTCCTTGTGGAAGAACAGGTAGACTTATTCCTGACATTAGTTCCAGGGTCCTATAGCGTCAGATTGGATCTTAGGTTTCCTGTGTATGAACTCGCCTACCTTTGGGGCCTGTTCATACTGGTAGTCAGGATTTGAGTCAGGGTTTCCTTTAGGCGGTGTCCATCTTCCTTCCCTAGTTTCCAGGCCTAATCTCCATTCCCTCCTACGCTCAGTGTGCTTTTCCCCCCACACCTGAGCGTGACAGTGTTGTTCTCAGATTAAAGTAAATTTTGCATTTCATTTGGAAATCAAATCTCAAAGTCTGGAGGAAGAGTGGAGAGGCACTCATTCCAAGCTCCTTGAGTTCTAGTGTGAAGTTTCCACAATCAGTGATTGTTTGGGGAGCCATGTCATCTGCTGGTGTAGGTCCACTGTGTTTTATCAAGACCAAAGTCAGTGCAGCCGTCTACCAGGAAATTTTAGAGCACTTCATGCTTCCCTCTGCCGACAAGCTTTTTGGAGATGGAATTTTTATTTTCCAGCAGGACTTGGCATCTGTCCACACTGCCAAAAGTACCAATACCTGGTTTAAAAACCACAGTATCACTGTGCTTGATTGGCCAGTAAACTCGCCTGACCTTAACCCCACAGAGAATCTATGGGGTATTGTCAAGAGGAAGATGAGAGACACCAGACCCAACAATGCAGATGAGCTGAAGGCTGCTATCAAAGCATCCTGGGCTTGCATAACACCTCTGCAGTGCCACAGGCTGATCACCTCCATGCCACGCCACATTGATGCAGTCATTCATGCAAAAGGAGCCCCAACCAAGTATTGAGTACATTTACTGTACAAACTTTTCTTTTGGCCAACATTTCTGTGTTTAAAAAAATTACAGTTGGTCTAATATAATATTCTAATTTTCTGAGATAATGCCTTTTGGGTTTTCCTTGGCTGTAAGCCACAATCATCAACATTAACATAAATAAACACTGACTCTATATAATATATGTGTTTCACTTTTTGAATTGAATTACTGGGAAAAAAAAACTTTTTGATGATATTCTAATTTATTGAGATGCACTTTGTAGATGTGCCACTAAATGTTGCAAGCAGTCCATTTAGAACACCTACCCTTGGAAAATACACACAGCTCATCTACAGAGAGATTCATGGCCATGTCCTTTAGCCAGTGGTGGCATCTGATGGTTAGTAATTGCTTGAACCTATGGCGTATTCTTTAGTAAACCACTTGTTTCACATTTGTGTTTGCCGATCCTGCAGGCTGTTTCAGCCATGCAGCGGTTTTTCTCCAGCCAATTCCTGGCATTCTATACTAGAACAGCCTGCCGGCAGTGTGAAACAGGCTGTAAATGGGTATTGCTCTGCCCCTGCCTCAATATCATAGTTTGTTTAAAGAGTGTCCATAACAGTACAAACCAGTACATGTACTGAGAGGAAATCAGATCCCAGATCAGATCTCTCGGCAAAAAGCTTCACTGTCCATCCCTGTAGAAGGACATCTGCTCCTTTATGGCCTGCTATGCAATAAAATTACAGATAAGATTTTTATTATTGGCTGCAGTTATGATATGCAAATCTTGTCGTCCATGTCAGATTTAACCGTCTTTTTAAAGCACTCAGTATTTGTCTAAATCAAAGATATGGATCTGGTTCATCCCTAATTAACATACCGCGTCTTACTGTGAAGCACTTGTTTAATTAAACGTCCTGGAATAATACCCTACCAGCCATTGGGATGATTAAAAAGGAACTATGGCCTACAGACACATTCTTCCTTATTAACCCATTAAGACAAAGACATCGCGCTCTGATCCTCTCATCCCTGGCACCATTATATTTGCAAGGATTTGTTCTCCTGAAATTTAAATTCTCCTGCCAGTACCATCTGAATCAGTCAAAATTTAATTGAATCAGTGCATTTACACAAATTAACTGAATTGGTGATGCCACCCCAGGCTCACTGCAGGTCCAGCAGCAGCAATTTAATCAATGGATACCTCTACAAAGACAATTCCTAAACGCATTTGTATTCTCTACACAAGATGAAGGGGAAATACATATAAAAGCATCTCAGAAAAGAAAGTCTTTAAAAAGAAAGTTAAAGGGGTTTTCCAGGATTAAACTTTTATGTTCAATTAAACATGCCCTGGCCATACTAACATATATCTAATATAGCGGTATTACAGTACCTATTCTGCTCTGTTTGCTCACTTTACAAACCAGTCTTGTGACCTGGTTTGTTGTCTTGGTGACATCACGTTGACAGGTCAGATGCTCCCCTTCCCCCTGAGCTGCACTGCCTGTCAAAGTGATGTCAGCATTGAGGAGCAGAGTCAGGGTGGGACCTCTGTTTATGTGCATGCCCCTCTCCAGTTTCCACAGCCCTGCACAGCCTTTCTCCGCCTTTCTCTCCCTCCATTGATGCTCCTTCACTACCTTCTCCATAGGACGCAGAGACAGCTGATTGTAATGGTGAAGCAGGGAGCCGTCCACTCGCCACTTCACGCACGATGTACTGTCACATATCGAGCTGCTGGGCTGTGTAGGAGGAGGAGCACACAGCTGATTCTCAGCTGGCACTGCTACTTCTACACAGCTCAGCAGTGAAAAGTTTAATCCCAGAATACCCCTTTATGGCTGGTGTCACACACGTTTTTTTTTTTCCTGGCGTTTTTAACAGCATTTTTTAGTAAAAAAAAAACAAAAACATCAGTTCCAGAAGTTGCATTTAAGTTTAATGGAAATATTAAATGCAGGTCAAGCAAGCATTTTTTGTACTGGCATTTTTTTCATTTTTGAGGTGCATTTTTTGTGTCAATTGTGTTATTTCAAATTGCCGCCTGCCCTTGTGTTTTTTCCCTCATTGCCTGGAATTTTTTTTCCATAGACAACCTTTTTGTTTTTTTGCTGCCTCAAAAAATACTTGTGCAATGTGCGTTGTTTTTTTTTTTAATTTAGTTGTAGCAGAGTTTTGTTTTTACTATGTTTTTTCTATGTGACATCATAAGGGGGCATATACTTTCCGCTAAAAAAATGGCAGCCATGGAAAAAAAACACCATTTACAAAAAAATCATGTTAAAAAGTGCAATGGCCACAACATACGGTATGAATGCACCCCCAGAATTGCTTTCTTTGGAGTAATTAATCTTGCTTCTTCAGCTGGTGGACAAACCAGGGAATGGAAAGTATGAGAAGAAAACTTTCTGTCAGAGTGTGCAATGTCAACTGTACCACCATTTTCATACAGACAATTATACACCCTCCACCAAGTTTTAGGCCATATTCACTCAAACCGGCAGTAGGTCAAAATACAAAAGATTTGCAAATCTTTCCTTTATACTTTTTCTGTTTATGTTCCATTTCTGGTTGTAGCATACAAATATTGGTTCAAAATACTGAAAATGTGCCTGTGTGAATGTTACCTCAAACTTGGTGGAGGTCTGGTGGAAGTCTGGGTAAGTTTTTTTGGTGCAGTTTTTGAAGCCAAAAGCAGGAGTGGATTGAAAAAGTGAGGAAAATATATCTGCCCTTAAAACGCTCCTGTTATGATTCACACCTGGCTTCAAAAACTACATAAAAAAGCCTGAATGTGTGGCAGCACCCTTAGGGTAAATTTGTAGAATGCAGCCGAGTCAATAATTGCCCAGGTTTTAAGGCAAGTGAAGGTGAAACACAGGAGAACCATTGGGGTACATTAAAGGGGTTATCCAAGATCTATAATGCACTTCATATGCGGATTGAGGTACGTACAACCTCTGTGAGGGGCCCGGGCATATGAGGGGCATTATAGATCTTGGATAACTCCTTTAATTAAGACTGCCTTTTTATACCTGTCTTAGCTTCCCCCTTGTGCTACTATAAGATCCATCTAATTTATGATGAGGCGTGCATCTTATCACTAAATAGGCACATCTATGGCAGTCCTTTTGCCTGGCAAAAGAACAATGCCATCCCCTGACTGGTGTAGTTTCTCTTTTTTCTTTTTTTTTTTAAGTGTGCCTGTCTATTTTGTAAAATAACTGTAAAGGAACAGGTCTTTTTGGGCCTCCCTAAAATATCTTTCAGCCATATTATTCTCTCTTTAGGCTGCACAGCTAGGTGCATTTCTCTCCGAAGCAGTGGTTTCTTCCTTCTGTGAAATCTACTAGAACTGTACTGCTGTGACATCCTTTCCCTTACTTCCCAGTATGTTTTTTGTTTTGTTTTGTTTTAGATCTGGAGCTCATAGAACAGATAAGGAGGGATAAATCACATTTACAGACACATTGGCTGTGACTTTACAGCTTTTTTCATCTTTTAAAGGGATTTTGTCACCTAAAATTTTCTTTATTGATTAAAAAGAGATAATAAAACATGTTCTTTTTCTCTAATCTGTTTGTATTTTCTGATTGTAGTTTTTGAAATTTCATTACTAGAACATTTTTACGGGGGCTGCCATCTTGGCTGAGCTGTTCTAAACAGCATTTAGTGATATGCTTTACAGCAAGCCCCATGGACCATAGGCAGCAATAGACAGCTCCAGTCCTATTGAGAATGCATTGAGAGGCTTTTTCCTTTGAAGTTTTTGTTTATTCTACAGGGAGATTCTATTGTCTGTGATGTGAGTTGGTCTCCAATTACACTGTTTACGGTAGCAGCATTACTTTACAGCTGACACACTGACAAACAGGATATCTCAGCTGAGATTATAGCCTAGTGGCCAGAAGGAAAACTGCAAGATTTTAAGATGATTTTAAAATATAGATAGGAACATGGAAAATTAGAAAAAACATCGCCAAACATTACAAAGACATATGTTTAACATAAAAACTTGATTTAAACAATGGGTCATTTTTTTATGACAAATTCCCTTTAAATGAAGTTATTTAGAAATGTGCTAGATAAACCATTCTCTTAAATTAAATTAAATTAAATTAAATGGTGTGAAAGTACAAATTATGTTAAACGGACTGTTTAATAAATGAATCCCCCATGTCCCCATGTGCTTCACCTATATTGTTCACAAACTTTGCCAATTTACATTAAATCTAATGCATTTTTACTGAATACTTCTTGGATGTGTGGAAATTACCACAGCCTCGCTATATCGTGCACAGGCATTTTTCAGCTCCAGTGAAGGAAGATCGAGGCTATCCATACACAATCAGGTTTAGATCATATTTCCAAGTGCAGTTTTGAAGCTAAAACCAGATGGGGATTCAAAAAAGAGAATACATAGAACCAGTCTTTTATATGAGATCTCCCTCTATGATCCACCCCGGTTTAAGTAGCTTCAAAACTGTATCTGAAAACCTGACCAAACGTGTTCATGTACAACCAGCCTAATACTAGAAAGACAAATACACTGACGAGCAAAAGGATAACAATGTTTTGAACTTTTTACTATTTAGCATATGATTAGTTATGTAAATTGTTACTGTTCTGCGTGGTGGTGGAACAATCTTTTTCTTCTGGTATACTACAAATTACAAACTGTTTCTCAAATTCCCTATTAGCTCAGAGCGTTGGAAGTCTCACATTTGAAGCTGTAGTGGATGGTGAGATATGGAGGCTGGAAGTAAAAACCTGACCAAACGTGTTCATGTACAACCAGCCTAATACTAGAAAGACAAATACACTGACGAGCAAAAGGATAACAATGTTTTGAACTTTTTACTTCCAGTCTCCATATCTCACCATCCACTACAGCTTCAAATGTGAGACTTCCATTATTTTATAGACAATCACCTTGGCTATCTGATACATAAATTGGACTTGCAACTATTTACCAGTTATACACTCAGTTCTGACGCGATAAACACAGCAGTGGAGGTGGCTCATACGCTTTGTAATAGTGAGATGACAGACATCCATGCACTGTGTAAAGCACATTACACAAGTCTGGAATGGTGGCCTGAAAAAAGGTGAAGAAGCCTCAACTTCAACATCGTCATAAGAAGCATTGGCTCGAGTGTGCAAAAAAGTACCAAGAGTGGACAGTAGAAGATTGGAAATGGGTGATTTGGAGCCATGAGATGAAAGTCAATAGACTTGGCTCTGATTGGAGCAAGTGGGTCTGGAAGAAACAAGGGAAAAGGGGTCTAACAGATCGAGAAATTGAAAGAACTGTCAAGTTTGGTGGAGGAAGCTGGATGATATGGGGTTGTTTCACCGTCAAACGTGTTGGATACTTGACCAGGATTGATGGTGGTCTCAATGCTGAGCTATATGAGTGTCCTACAAGACGAGTTACTTTGTACAATCAAGTACTATGGGTATGAAAAGGACGACAGTGTTCCAGCAGGACAATGACCCAAAGCATACGTCAAGATTGGCGAAGAAATGGTTCAATGACAAAGAACTAGAGGTCCCACAGTCCCTAGACCTCAACCCAATCCAACACTTGTGGGTAGAGAAGACAAAGCTGTATCCATACCCAAGTGAGTTGACCAGTATGCACCAACATTGGAAACATGTACCGTAGAAAAGACCTGAGAACAGATTTTAGTTGAGAAGCCTGCTGAAGCTTTACTTGCGAAACGCGCGTTGAGGTTCTGTTCCGCTCATTCTCTTGGTAAGTTAGAACATTGCTGAAAATTATTTTGTATTTATTGGGGTTATTACACCTTGGCTACTTTTGATCTATTTATGGTGGCCTATAATTAGTATTATATACATTTATTATTATTATCCTACATCATGATATACTGTGATGGAGGCATATACTTACCATTTGGTAGACATGTTTAACATCTATTGGGGAGATGCGGACCCCTCTTACCCTTTGTCTCTAGCCAGCACTTTAGGGGTTCTTTTGTATCCCATATATTTTATATTTTTCTTTATTATTGTTATGTTATATACTTTTGTAAATTGCATCAATAAATTACTTTCGTTTTATATATTGCATTATTTTGGTAGTGGCGAGTACTTTTCTGGTCTGCCCAATTGTGGGGACTGGAGATGTAGGTTTTTTCCTTATATATATATGTGCTCCCTAATATGTTGTTTTGAGGTATTTTTCTTTGGTTGAGACATGCTTGAATCTGATAGAGAGCATGCCCAGAAGGATTCAGGTAGTGTTGAAAGAAATTTTAGGATCAAAACAGTAACAATGCAGTTACATGACAAGAATCTGCATAACTAATCATATGCTAAATAGTCGCCAGTCCAATTTATGTACGAGATAGCCAAGATGATTTTCTATAAAATGATGGTAGTCTCACATTCAAAGCTCTAGTGGATGGTGAGATATGGAGCCTGAAAGTCAAAAGTTCAAAACATTGTTACCCTTTTGCTCATCAGTGTATATATTTCTTACTTTGTTTCAATAGTTTGATGGTTTTACCCTGGTTAGCATGATAAGATCGTTTTCCACGAAGTGAAATCCAAAGAAAAATGTTTCCTGGGACCATTAATGTCTGAGGTTATGGGAAATATGTTAAAAAAGGACCAGATGCTGCAAAATCAGATATTAACAGGGGTTTTCTGATTCTAGAAATTGATAACCTATCCTCAGAATAGGCCATCAATGTCGGATTGGTGAGGAACCAAGCTCTGTGCGCTCTTCAATTTGGCATGCACACCATCTCCCTTGTAGCAGCAATGCAGGGTTATTACAGCTTCCTCTTGTTCACTTGAATGGGATGGACAGCTGTAATTTCCCACTGGGGTTCAGGGAGTGGGGCCCCTGCCGATCTGATACTAATTACCTATCCTAAGGATAGATCATCAATATTTGTAGCCTGGACAACCCCTTTAATACAAGCAATGCTCATCATAAGCATCATTATTTGAAAATAATCTTAAGTCTTAAGAGTTTCAATTATTTGTAGCTTAGGTTTCTATATGGTATGCCATTAATGTAATAGATCTAGTCCTCTAGACACAAATAGATACAAATTCTCCATCTAACAGTGAAAATAAACCACTCAACCAGATGATGTCTACAAACACAATTAACATGCTGCACAATACATCACTGTACATTATAGTATAGTAATGAAATTGTTTAAAATTATAGACTTACGGTAGATAAAGAGGATAAGATGGTTATCCCAGGGATATAGGAGAACTAAAAATAAATGTGAAAGGATGAGGACATTCAATTAACATATCATTGTTTACACTAAATACATTTTGTTAATTAATTGGAAGATAACAAATAATATGGACATGTTAGGTAAAAAAAAAAAAAACGATTCTGAAATTTTTCACTATTATAAAATTATATTTATAAAAACATTGATACTAACGAAGAATAACTTCCACAAAAGACATCAACAATAAAGCCTCAATAGACAATCTGTTTTTAATGAGCTGATAAAATACCGCCGAGGACCACATGGCACCTGTGTCCGTGACAAGTCACTGCTGCAATAAGTGGCTATAGCCTCATGCTGCCTTATTAATTACACAGATGTAACCAATATATATGGAACAAGGGGGAAGAATTGAAAGCAATTTAGCATCTTAAAATGCATTGATGCACAACCCTTGACAATTAGTGACCTCATTGTGTTTTCACCTGTACACCTTTGATTTTTGAGTAAGTTGTCAAGAAAAAAATAATAGGAGTTTAGCAATCCATAATACAGCAGAAGAGATATGCACTAAAAGCATGTCTGTTTTATAGAAGGTAAAATCCAGTGGGGTCACCTCCAGTAGCAGTGCCTATACTACACAGTGGCCCAAATCAGGGGTGGGATTCAAATTTTTTACAACAGGTTCCCTACTCAACGGCAGACACGTGGCATCACGACACGTGTTTACATATACATACACCATATACATTGTACACATACATAAATACACCATATATACACATACCACTAAACTTTTAAAAAGCCTAAAGAGCTAAACTACCAGTGCTGCGAGTAAAGCACTGGCCCACACCTCTAACTCCACCCAATGTCTATTTGTACATGTTCCAACCCTGCCTGCCTAGTCTCCATTGTGCCCCCCATACAGTAGTTATGCCAGATTTGGGATGGTTGGGAGGTATGCATACATAAACAGACTATATAGACACTACACTCACATAATCACATACAGTGCCTTGCGAAAGTATTCGGCTCCCTGGAACTTTTCAACCTTTTTGCCACATTTCAGGCTTCAAACAAAAAGATATATTTTAATTTTTGGTGAAGAATCAACAAGTGGAACTGAAAAGTGGGGCGTGCAAAATTATTTGGCCCCCTTGCATTAAAACTTTGTTGCGCCACCTTTTGCTGCGATTACAGCTGCAAGTTGCTTGGGGTATGTCTCTATCAGTTTTGCACATCTAGGGATGTCTCACCGGATCGGGATTCAGCCGGTAACCCGGTTCTCCGATCTGACTGTAATTTTAACAACCGGATCTGGAGATCCTGAGGGAACCAGCTGAATCCCATGCCTGGCCCAAATCTATCTGCAGGTTGCAGAGCAAACTCCATGCCTGCAAAGATTATTTAGAATGGAAATAGAATTACCCATTTGAGTATAATTTTAAAATTGATATTATATAAGAGCGTATGCAAAATGATACATTAAACTTTTATCTAAACATGCATAAAACATGATTACATTTAAACAAATATATATATATATATATATATATATATATATATATACAGTATATATATATATAAACTAGGCAATGTGAACAGCATAGCTATAAATAGAGAATGGTGTGCCAGCGGCTGAGGACTTGATCCAAAAAATCCAAAGAAAATAAAGAAAATAATTCCACGGCACTCCCAAAATAGTGTCAAAAAAAGATGTGTTCTTTAATCAAAAACCGCGATGTTTCAGTCCTCTTACTGGGACCTTTCTCAAGCAGTGATACAAACAATAGTGCCTTAACATATTTATACACCCCTCCTACTTAAACAATTAAAATGATGATTACTTACCGGTAATCGGATTTTCCAGACCCCACGACAGCACCACAGAGAGAGGTGATCCACCCCCAGGGACAGGAAACCTGCAGAATAAAAAGGTGGAGCCACTCTCCCACCTCAGTGGTTTTCAGAGCATGAGAGGGACTCCGACCTCAGTTAACATAGAGAAGTACATAAAAATAACCACCACCTCTAGACTTTTTTTTTTTTTAATGCTACACCAAAGTGTAAAAAACTACCACAACCGGGAGGGTAATATAAGGGTGCTGTCGTGGGGTCTTGAAAATCCGATTACCCATAAGTAATCATCATTTTTCCCCTCCCCCACGACAGCACCACAGAGAGAATTACAGAGAAAAATCAGGGAGGGACCATGGCCGAAAGAACCTTCCTACCAAAGGAAAGATCAGAGGATGACAGAAGATCCAACCTATAGTGACGAAAAAAGGTAGAAGGAGAGGACCAAGTGGCTGCCTTACAAATCTGATCAATTGTGGCACAGGATTTCTCAGCCCAAGACGTAAAGATAGCACGCGTGGAGTGAGCCTTCACCGAGAGAGGCGGAGAAAGACCAGACTGAACATAGGCAATAGAAATGCCTAGTCTGACCCATCTTGCCAAAGAACTCTTAGTAGCCTTCATACCTCTGTTTGGACCAGAGAAGAGCACAAACAGAGCTGAAGACTTTCTCCATGGTTTTGTAACCTCCAAATATCTTAACAAACAACGCCTAACGTCCAGAGAATGGAATTCTTCTTCTTTAGGCGTTTTAGGATTACTACAAAAAGAAGGTAAAATGATCTCCTGAGATCTATGGAACTGGGAACACACCTTTGGTAAAAAGGCTGGATCAGTACGAATAATTATCCTGCCTTCCATGATCTCAGTAAATGGAGGATTTTTAGAAATCGCATGAATTTCACTCACCCTTCTTGCCAAAGTAAGCGCCACCAAAAGAATTAGCTTTAAAGTGAGGTGCTTCTCCGAACAAGAGGAAATTGGTTCAAATGGCTGTTTCGTCAGAGCCTGCAACACCACATTTAAGTCCCAAGGAGGGACTCTTGGAACAGAGAATGGTGTAATCTTCTGTATGGCCTTAAAAAATCTAATCACAAATGTATCTCTCGCAAAATTCTGATTGAACAGACTAAATAGAGCAGATACATGAACCTTTAGAGTGTTTTTGCCAAGCCTAATGATAGACCCCTCTGAAGGAATTCTAGCACCTGAAGACTAGGAACTGTATCTGGCAATTCCCTGGGATTCAGACTAAAACACTCTATAAACTTCAACCAGATTCTAGCATAGATCCTAACTGTAACTAGTTTCCTACTCTTAAGTAAGGTAGAAATAAGACTCTGGGAAAAACCCCTTTTTGTCAAAAGGACCCTTTCAAGATCCAAGCTGTCAATCGGAGGCCCCGAACCTGGGGATGAACGAACAGACCCTGAGACAACAGGTTCGGAATCTCCGGCAGGATCCAAGGATCCGCTACTGACATCGAGCGGAGCAGAGAAAACCATGCCCTCCGGGGCCAAAATGGTGCTATTAACACAATCATTGATCTGTCTTCCCTGATCTTTTTCAAAACCAACGGGATCAGCTGAAAAGGTGGAAATGCATAACCCAAAGGGAAATCCCACTTGATCTGTAGAGTATCCACCCCATATGGGGATTCTCCCTGGTTTATCGAGCAAAAATTCTCCACTTTGTAATTCTTTCTGGTAGCGAACAAATCTATCACCGGGGTTCCCCACAACCTTGTTATATCTAGAAACACCTCCTGGTTGAGGGACCACTCCCCCTGCCTCAGCTCATACCTGCTCAAATAGTCTGCCTGAACATTTTCTTTCCCCCTGATATAAAGGGCCGATATATGTTGACTCTGTATCTCTACTATCTTGAATATCCCATATACTTCCGACAGAAGGGAAAGAGACCTTGTCCCCCCTTGATGATTTATATAAGCCACCGTGGTCTGATTGTCCGACAGTATTCTGATAGATTCGACTGCCACAAGTGCCGAGTTGCTAGAAGAGCCATCTTTACTGCCAACAACTCTTTTCTGTTTGATGAGAATATTCGCTGCTCCTGAGTTCACGACCCATGGAAATTTTGGTTCTGAATATGCGCTCCCCATCCCCAGGGACTTGCATCCATAATCAGAATCATTGGCCTCTGGTAACACCATGGAATACCCTGACATAAGTGTCTTCTGTCCTTCCACCACGACAGAGTCTGAATCGTAGCCGAAGATATCTGTAACCTTGAATCCAAGTAAATCACAGAAAAGGGGGTTCTAGTGCACAAAAATGCACATATAGGCGTGTTGCTCCTAGTAACCTCTATGTGCATACAGCAACCAATGAGAGGAGGAGCAAACACACCTATATGTACCACGCAATCAAGACGCTCAATTTGATAGGAAGAGCAAAATAGAAGAGCACATAGAGGTTACTAGGAGCAACACGCCTATATGTGCAGTGTCCACGCTCCTAGATATAGATGCCCAACGGCATAGTTAGGTTTAGCGTAGGACCTGCCTGACCTGAGACCACCGTGACGCTGGGTAGGTGGGCACAGATGTGTTTTGATCAAAATATATTGGCTAAGAGTCTCAGATTTTATCATATCAGAATGAGGTCTTAGTTTATACAGTATATATTGTTTGCATCCATTTTTGTGCACTAGAACCCCCTTTTCTGTGATTTACTTTGATATGTATAGCCACTGACATCCGCAGTCATTATCACATCATGCAGGATGTTTTTTATCCTTTTTTATCCTTTTGTCTCTGTGAGTTTTGCTTAGTTTATAACATGTACCTGAGGGAGTGGCACCTTCAGGTCTGAATGCGCTCTTAGCTTATCATGAGTAGCATTCTTGTGCACTTTTGCTCTTCCTATCAAATTGAGCGTCTTGATTGCGTGGTACATATAGGTGTGTTTGCTCCTCCTCTCATTGGTTGCTGTATGCACACAGAGGTTACTAGTAGAGATGAGCGAGTAGTGTTCGATCGAGCTGGTATTCGATCGAATACTACGATATTCGGCGTACTCGATTTAATTCGAGTATAACGGCAATGGCGCACCTAGAATTCGTTTCCCCTCCCACCTTCCCTGGCGCTCTTTTTTCACCAATCACCATGCAGGGGGGGTATGACAGGCACGCTGAGCACGCTGGCAGCGCGAAAACGGCGTCTACATGCATTGGCTGGAAAAACCATGTGACCTCGAATATTAAAAACTCAGCTCTTCCTGCTCGTACGCATATGCTGCGTGAACTTAGTCAGGGACAGAGGCTGGAGAAGGGAGAGACAGATTTTAGCTGTTGGACAGGCAGGAGCGTGATTAAAAGCCCTTATCAGGGCTACTACAGTGGACTTCAGTGATAGCTTACTACAATATAGACTTTACAGAGAACGGCTGCTGTATTCAGGGATAGCTGCTGGAGTAGGGACAGAGAGAGGCATTAGTGGTGTATTAGGTGCTCTGCTACATACCAAACTATATCTGGCACTACTGCTGTGTACCTTGAAAAATACAATATATAGGCCTTATAACTGGCAACTGTACTGTGCGTTCTCTTGCAAAGTAATTTCTCATAACTGGTGTTCATACACACCGTCTGATCACTCAGTACACGGCTGTGTACCTTGAAAAATACAATATATAGGCCTTATAACTGGCAACTGTACTGTGCGTTCTCTTGCAAAGTAATTTCTCATAACTGTTGTTCATACACACCGTCTGATCACTCAGTACACGGCTGTGTACCTTGAAAAATACAATATATAGGCCTTAACTGGCAACTGTACTGTGCATTCTCTTGCAAAGTAATTTCTCATAACTGTTGTTCATACACACCGTCTGATCACTCAGTACACGGCTGTGTACCTTGAAAAATACAATATATAGGCCTTAACTGGCAACTGTACTGTGCGTTCTCTTGCAAAGTAATTTCTCATAACTGTTGTTCATACACACCGTCTGATCACTCAGTACACGGCTGTGTACCTTGAAAAATACAATATATAGGCCTTAACTGGCAACTGTACTGTGCGTTCTCTTGCAAAAGTAATTTCTCATAACTGTTGTTCATACACACCGTCTGATCACTCAGTACACGGCTGTGTACCTTGAAAAATACAATATATAGGCCTTAACTGGCAACTGTACTGTGCGTTCTCTTGCAAAGTAATTTCTCATAACTGTTGTTCATACACACCGTCTGATCACTCAGTACACGGCTGTGTACCTTGAAAAATACAATATATAGGCCTTATAACTGGCAACTGTACTGTGCGTTCTCTTGCAAAGTAATTTCTCATAACTGGTGTTCATACACACCGTCTGATCACTCAGTACACGGCTGTGTACCTTGAAAAATACAATATAATAGGCCTTAACTGGCAACTGTACTGTGCGTTCTCTTGCAAAGTAATTTCTCATGAACTGTTGTCATACA